>CAKNYM010050493.1:18814-35426 GCA_932195095.1 Andricus curvator | reverse complement strand
CTTTATTTAATTTAAAATAATTTCTTTTGAATCAGTCTCGACCCACATACTGACCTCAATGTTCTGAAATATTTTAAAATCTTTTGATTTCTTTGCAATCTTTTAGTACCTTTGAAATCTTTTGAACACTTTTAAATCTTCAGAAATCTTTGCCAAATCGTTTGAAATCTTTGTGAAATCTTTGAAATATTTCCCAATCTTTGTGAAGTCCTTAGAAATCTTTAAAATCTTTTGAAATCTTTTGAACTCTTTGCAATCTTTACAAAATCTTTGAAATCTTTTGAAATCATTGTGAAATCATTGGAAAATCTTCTGAAATATTTTCAAATCTTTTGACATCTTTGGAATCTTTGAAATCTTTTGAAATATTTAAAATCTTTTGAATTTTTTAAAATCTTTTTGAAATCTGAAATCTTTGAAATATGTGCAAAATCTTTGAGATTTTCTGAAAATTTTTTTAATATTTTGAAATCTTTGAAGTCTTTGGAATCTTTGCAATCTTTGTGAAATCTTTGAAATCTGTGCGAAATCTTGGAAATCTTCTGAAATATTTTGATACTTTTTTAATCTTTTGAAATCTTTGGGATCTTTGAAGTCTTTATGAAATCTTTTCAAATTTTTGTGATATCTTTAAAATATTTGTGAAATCATTGAAAATCTTTGCAAATGTTCTGGAATATTTTGAAATCTTTGGAAATTTGTTTGATATCTTTGAAATATTTATGAAATCTTTGATAATTATTGAAATATTTTGAAATCTGAAATCTTTGGAAATGTTCTGAAATCTTAAAATCTTTTGAAATTTTTGTGAAATCTTTAAAATCTTGTACATTTTTAAAAATATTTTGAAATTTTGGAAGCTGTTGGAATCTATGAAATCTTTGTGAAATCATTGGAAAATATTGAAATCTTTCAAATCTTCTGAAATATTTAAAAAAAATTTAATCTTTTGAAATCTTTGGAATCTTTTAAATCTTTATGAAATCTTATGAAATTTTTAAAAATATTTTGAAATCTTTTGAAATATTTAAAATCTTTTGAATTCTTTGAAATCTTTTTAAAATCTGAAATCTTTGAAATATGAGCAAAATCTTTGAAATTTTCTGAACAGTTTTTTAAATATTTTGAAATCTGAAGTCTTTGTTAAAGCTTTGAAATCTGTGCGAAATCTTTGAAATCTTCTGAAATATTTTGAAATTTGTTAAATCTTTTGAAATCTTTGGGATCTTTGAAGTCTTTATGAAATCTTTTGAAATTTTTTTGATATCTTTGAAATATTTGTGAAATCATTGAAAATCTTTGGAAACGTTCTGAAATATTTTGAAATCTTTAAACATTTTTTGTGATATCTTTGATATATTTATGAAATATTTGATAATTATTGAAATCTGAAATCTTTTGAAATGTTTTGAAATCTTAAAATCTGTTGAAATATTTGTGAAATCTGTGGAAAATATTCAAATATTTGGAATCTTTAAAATATTTTGAAATCTTCAAATCTTGTGTATACTTAAAAGTCAAGTGATCAACCCCTCGTTTTCGTGTGTGTAATATGTCTAATTGTCCATTAAATAAAAAAAAACGTGAGAATGTTAATTAATATATTTTAATTTTTTACTGAAAACTAGATCTCCGAATTCGGGAAGAGATTCCCCAGGAAGTTCAGTCTCTGGTTCAACAATTGCAGGAGATGTAATACCAATACGTGCAACGCATTCTTCATTAGCCTGGAGTAGCATTCGAGTCGGAAAATGGGACGCTAAAGAGATCACGATTCGTAACACGAGTAATAATAAAATTAAGCTTCATACATTCATCATGGCCAAGGACCAGTATTTTAAGGTAATTACATTCATTTCCATAAGAAATTAACTTTATTCTCTATTATAAACTTACTAAAAATCATTCTAAGCGTAATTAATCAAATCAATTTTTTGTTCATTTATCGTCGGACAATACCAGAAAAAGGATCCTCCCAATATCCCTATCGGAAGACTGCATTTTGTCCGCCCACGCACTCTAAAATGTATAGGGAAAAAGACGGAAAAATTCTAACTTTCTTCTAAACGTCCGATTTTTAAATTTTCTTTCACTGGTTACTTATATTTTATGTTCAAGAACACAAGAAATAGTTTTGTTCCAATATCCTTGTTGGAAGATTGCATTTTGTCTGCCCACGCACCCTAAAATGTATACGGAAAAATACGGAAAAATTCTAACTTTCTTCTAAACGTCCGATTTTTAAATTTTTTCTTCACTAGTTACTTATATTTGAAGTTCAAGAACACAAGAAATAGTTTTGTCCCAATATCCTTGTGGGAAGACTGCGTTTTGACCACCCACGCACCCTAAAATGTTTATGGAAAAATACGGAAAAATTCTAACTTTCTTCTAAACGGCCGGTTATCAAATTTTCTTCTAATAATTACTTGTACTTGATGTTCAACAACACAAGAAATAGTTTTATCCGAATATCTTGTCGGAAGACTGTGCTTTGTCCGCCCAAGCACCCTAAAATGTATACGGAAAAATACGGAAAAATTCTAAATTTCCTCTAAGCGTCCGGTTTTTAAATTTTTGTTTTCACTAGTTACTTGTATTTGATGTTCAACAACTTGAGAAATAGTTTTATCCCAATATCCTTGTTGGAAGATTGCATTTTGTCTGCCCACGCACCCTAAAATGTAGACGGAAAAATACGGAAAAATTCTAACTTTCTTCTAAACGTCCGATTTTTAAATTTTTTCTTCACTAGTTACTTATATTTGAAGTTCAAGAACACAAGAAATAGTTTTGTCCCAATATCCTTTTTATAAGGAAGACTGCGTTTTGACCACCCACGCACCCTAAAATGTTTATGAAAAAATACGGAAAAATTATAACTTTCTTCTAAACGGCCGGTTATCAAATTTTCTTCTAATAATTACTTGTACTTGATGTTCAACAACATAAGAAATAGTTTTATCCGAATATCCTTGTCGGAAGACTGTGCTTTGTCCGCCCACGCACCCTAAAATGTATACGGAAAAATACTAAATTTCCTCTAAGCTTCCGGTTTTTAATTTTTTTTTCACTAGTTACTTGTATTTGACGTTCAACAACTTAAGAAATAGTTTTATCCCAATATCCTTATAGGAAGACTGCGGTTTGTCCACCCACGCACCCTAAAATGTTTATGGAAAAATACGGAAAAATTCTAACTTTCTTCTAAACGGCCGGTTATCAAATTTTCTTTTAATAATTATTTGTACTTGATGTTCAACAACACAAGAAATAGTTTTATCCCAATATCCTTGTCGGAAGACTGCGTTTTGTCCACCCACGCACCCTAAAATGTTTATGGAAAAATACGGAAAAATTCTAACTTTCCTCTAAACGTCAGGTTTAAAAATTTTCTTTCACTAGTTATTTGTATTTGATGTTCAACAACACAAGAAATATTTTCATCCCAATATCCTTATCGAAAGACTGCATTTTGTCCACCCACGCACCCTAAAATATATACGGAAAAATTCTAACTTTCTTCTAAGCGTCCGGTTTTCAAATTTTCTTCCACTCACCACTTGTATTTGGTATCAGGCACCACAAAAAAAAGATTCATTTTAATATTCTTCTCGCAAAACTGCGTTTTATGCACCCATGCACTTTTTTGTACATTTCAGAGTGCGTGGGTTGATAAAATGCAGTCTTCCGATAAGGATATTGGAATAAAACTTTTTCCTGTGTTGTTAGACATCGAATGCAAGTAATTATTGATAGAAAATTTGAGAACCGGACGTTTAGAGGAAAGTTAGAGTTTTTTCAGATATGTTGTGTATACATTTTAGAGTGCGTGGGCGGATAAAATACAGTCTTCCGATGAGGATATTTAGGTGAAACTTTTTTTGGTATTATCCGACATCGACTAGAAGTAATTAGTAAAGTACTAATTTAAATAAACTTAAAATTTAAATAATAATAAATAATTTAAATTAGTTAAATACTAATATAGAGTTATTACCATCTAAAAACAAATATATTACATTATTTTTACTATATTTAAACACAATGAATTGATTTGAGTAATTTACAGGACTGCCAAACGGTCACTCAAGTCACTTTTATTCACTTTTTTCAATTCACTTTTTAGTCACTTTTTAAAAGGAAAAGGCTAATTAAGTCACTTTAATCCATCTCATTTTAGATGTTATCTAAAAAAAAAGAAAATTCAATTAATCTATTCATGCAATCTATATTAATCTTTCGGATGAAAATGCTATTTAATGTCAGACTTCACAATCTTTCCCATATGCCCCTCTTTTTCCCTTTTTAAATTGATTAAAAATTGATGTATTTTTTCGTAAATTTGTTTTTTTTTGTAGAAAATTAATCATCTTGATTGAAAATTGTATTGCTGGGTTGAAAGTTGAACTACTTTGTTAAATATTAATTTTGTCAGGTGAAAATCAATTTCTGGTTGAAATTAATTCTTTTTCTTAAACATTTTTTTCATGGAAAATTAATTTTTTAAACTGAAAAAATAATTTTTTTAACTGAAAAATAATTTTTTTAACTGAATATTCAACTATTCCATTATTTGTTGAAAATTGTTCGTTCCTAGGAGAAAATTGAACAATTTTGTTGAAAATTTATGTACTTTTTTGTAATTTCGTCTTTTTTGGAATAAAAATAATCTTCTTGATTGCAAGTTTAACTGCTTGGTTGAATGTTGAACCACATTGTTACAAAATCATTTTATTAGTTGAAGATTCTTATCTTTGGTTGAAACTCCAACTATTTTGTTGAAAATTTATTTTTTTTTGGTTGAAATCAATTTTTTAACTGAAAATTTAAATATTCTATTTTTGGTTGAAAATTTATCATTTTTAGTTTGAAATTCAACTGTTTGGTTGAAGATTCCACTCTTTTGTAAAAAATTCGTCTTCTGAAACATTTTTTGGATTTTTTTAAATCGCGAGCACTCTTTGGAATCTTTCTGAAATCTTTGAAATATTTGTGAAATCTTTTACATTTTTTGCGAAATATTTTGAAATCTTTGCGAAATCTTGGAAATGTTGGGAATATTTGTGAAAACTTTTGAAATATTTGCGAAACCTTTTGAAATCCTTGGAAATGTTCTGAAATCTTTGTGAAATGTTAAAAATCTTCAGAAATATTTTGAAATCTTTATGAAATATGAAATCTTTGCGAAACCTTCTGAAATCTTTGGAAATGTTCTGAAATCTTTGTGAAATGTTAAAAATCTTCAGAAATATTTTGAAATCTTTTGAAATCTTTTGAGTTCTTTGAAATCTTTATGAAATATGAAATTTTTGCGAAACCTTTTGAAATCTTTGGAAATGTACTGAAATCTTTTGAAATCTTTGTGAAATGTTGAAAATCTTCAAAAATATTTTGAAATATTTTGAGTTCTCTGAAATCTTCATTAAATATGAAACCTTTGAATTATGTGCGAAATTTTTTAAATCTTCTGAAATATTTTGAAATCTTTAAAACTTTTGCGAATTCTTTTTTTAAATCCTTGAAAATTTGTTGAAATCTTACTAAAATCTTTGAGAAATTTTGGAAACCCTCTGAAATATTTGGACATTTTTTTAATCATTTGAACTCTTTGAATTTTCTGTGAAATCTTTGAAAAATTTTTGTGAAAACTTTTGAAATCCTTGGAAATCTTTGAAAATATTCTGAAATCTCTTGAAATCTTTTAAATCTTTGTAATGTTTGCGAAATCTTGGAATCTTTGTGAAATCTTTGAAATATTTGTAAAATTTTTGCGAAATCTTGTGAAATATTTTGAAATCTTTGGAAAGGTTCTGAAATCTGTTGAAATCTTCAAAATCTTTATGAAATCTGGAATGTTTGAATTATGTGCGAAAAATTTGAAATAACTGAAGTCTTTGGAATCTATGAAATCTTTGTGAAATCCTTTAAATATTTGGTAATCTTTGTGAAATCTTTAAAATCGTTTGGAATCCTTAGAATATTGAAATCTTTCTTGAAATCATTAAAATATTTGTGAAATCTTTGAAATTGTCTGAAATCTTTGGAAATGTTTTGAAATCTTTGTGAAATGTTAAAAATCTTCAGAAATCTTTTGAAATCTTTATGAAATATGAAATGTTTGAATCATGTGCGAAATCTTTGAAATCTTCTGAAATATTTTGAAATCATTAAAAGCTTTTGAGCTCTTTGAAATCTTTATGAAATATTAAATCTTGGAATTATGTGCGAAATCTTTTAAATCTTCTGAAATATTTTGAAATCTTCAATCTTTGGAATCTATGAAATCTTTGCGAAGTCTTGGAAATATTTTGAAATTTTTTTTCATCGTTTGGACTGTTTGGAATCATTGTGAAATCTTTGAAATATTTGTGGAATCTTTGAAAATTTATTCGAAGTCTGTTTTTAAAACCTTGGACATTTTTTTAAATCTTTGAAAAATGTTGGAAATCCTCTAAAATATTTGGACATTTTTTTAATCGTTTGGACTCTTTGAATTCTCTGTGAAATCTTCGAAATATTTGTGAAAACTTTGAAATCCTTGGAAATCTTTGGAAATGTTTTGAAATCTCTTGAAATCTTTCTAAGATCTTTGAAATGTTAGCGAAATCTTGGAATTCCTTTGAAATATTTGGAAATTTTTTAAATCGTTTAGACTCTTTGGAATCTTTGTGAAATATTTGTGAAATTTTTGCGAAATCTCGCGAAAACTTGTGAAATATTTTGAAACCTTTGGAAATGTTCTGAAGTCTTTTGAAATCTTTGTGGAATGTTACAAATCTTCTGAAATATTTTGAAATTTTTAAAATCTTTTGGGTTCCTTGAAATCTGTATGAAATCTGAAATATGTGCGAAATCTTAGAAATCTTCTGAAATATTGTGAAATCTTCAGTCTTTGGAATCTGTGAAATCTTGGAAATATTCTGAAATATTTGGAAATTTTTGTAATCGCTTGTACTCTTTGTGAAATGTTTTAACGAATTTTGCGAAGTCTTTTTTTAAATCTTTGGAAATTTTTGCGAAACTTTTTGAAATCTTAGTATAATCTTTGAAATTTTTTAGAAATTTTGGAAATCCTCTGAAATATTTGGAAATTTTTTTAATCGCGTCGACTTTTTGGAATCTTTGTGAAATCTTTGAAATATTTTGAAATCTTTGGAAATGTTCTGAAATATTTTGAAATCTTTATAAAATCTTTTAAATCTTAATGAAATCTGGAATCTTTGAAATATGTTCAAAAACTTTGAAATCTTTGGAATCTATTAAATCTTTTTAATATTTTGTAATCTTTGTGAAATCTTTTAAATATTTTGTAATCTTTGTGAAATCTTTGAAGTCGCTTGGAATCCTTACAATATTCAAATCTTTCTTGAAATCTTTTGAAATTTGTGCGAAATCTTGCAAAATATTGTAAAATATTTTGAAATCTTTGGAAATGTTCTAAAATCTTTTGAAATCTTTAAAAACTTTATGAAATCTGGAATCTTTGAAATATGTTCGACAACTTTGAAATATCTGAAGTCTTTGGAATCTATGATATCCTTGTGAAATCTTTTAAATATTTTGTAATCTTTGTGAAATCTTTGAAATCGTTTGGAATCCTTAGAATATTCAAATCTTTCTTGAAATTATTAAAATATTTGTGTAATCTTTGAAATCTTTTGAAATCTTTGGAAATGTTTTGAAATACTTTGAAATCTTTGTGAAATCTTGGAATTTTTCTTTATAGTTTGCACGAGAACAACAAAAGTCGACTAATAGCTTGGTCCTAACGCTCCAAGCAACGGAGAGTAAAACTATCACCGTCATTTTCAATCCTCTTTCTCCAGGAGCTGCTACCGGAAAACTTTTATTCCAGCATTACTCACATACAAAGGATCACGCCGAATCACGCTCGCCAAAAGTGGTAAGTCTTCAAAAATACAGTTTCCTCTTTTTTTTTTAAATTCCTCTCCCTCTATTCTTGAAAAACTTCCCCTTTTCCCCTATTTTCTAAAGTTTCCGCTTTTCTCTTTAAATATAAGATATTTGAAAATACAATTTTTCTTTTTACGTCTAAAAAATGATTCTATTCAAAACTAGAATATGCTACCGCCAGTAGTGAAAGTTTTTTTTTCAAGTTACGTAATTTGATCTAGTATAATTAATTTAAATTTTTTTTTAATTTGAATACTTTCAAACTAAGCTATTTAGGATTTAAATAAAACTTTAAAGCTACAATATTTTTTCCAACAGTTTAATTTTTGAGGCCATACAAGTAAATTTTTTTTTGCTTCAAAAGCTTGAATTCCATAATATTTATTCTCAAATTTCTTAATTTTTGGAGGATTTCAATTTCAAATTTCATAATGTTGTAGCTTCAAGTTCAAATATTAAAAATATCAGGACAATTTTACTAATAACTATTTCAACATTGCAAAATTTCATATTGAAAGCCTTGATAGTCAGTTTTAAATTTAATAATGTTAGATTTTTAAATATTCTAAATTGTTTGGTTTCTATTTGTAACATACAAAATTGTCTGGTTTTTTTAATTCTTCGAAATAATAATAATAAATAATAAAAATAAAATAATAAATAATAATAATAATAAATAATAAAATATCAAATTGAAAGACTTGATAGTTTTACAATTTTGAGTTGAAAGGATTTGTAATTAAATAATTTTGAACTAAATGCCTCCAGAATAAATTGAAAACTAATTAAAAAATATTGAACATTTCAAACTCAGGCCGCTGGACCGGGAAAACCGGGAAATGATTTTAAAAGATTCAAAATTAATTTAAAATTTGAAATGATTTCGAATAATTGAAACGAAGTGTCGAAATTTCGGTGCAAATAGCCCACGACCTAATTTAAAACAAAATATAGATTTTTGCAGATTTCGAACAAAAAATTTAGAAGTGTTTAAGAATTGTGAAAGGTTTCAAAAGAATAAAAAACATTTCCTTAAAATTCATAGGAAAATTGAAAATGATTTTTTATTTTGAAAAATTAATTTTAAGATAATATTTAAAAAGATTTAGAAAGATTTAAAACATCGTCAAAAATGAATGTGGAAGATTTTAAGGGAATTTTTTCTATTTGGCAGGATAAAAAAATAGGAAAAATTCGTATCATTTTAAAAGATGTTTAGAAGTTCTGAAAAAATTTCAAAAATAATATAAAATTTGAAAAAATGTAAAACAAGATGATTTTTAGAGATTTTGAAATAAAGTTTTGAAGCATTTCAAGGACTTTTAAACTATTTAAAATTAAAATAATTTATCTTTTAATTTAAGAAGTGTTCAGTTTATAAATTTGAATTTTCGACTAAAAAAGAAGAGTTTTCAACCAAATAAGTAAATTTTCAACTGAAAAGATCAATTTTCCAGCAATACTTAAATAGATGCATTTTTAAGTAAGAAACAATATTCAAATAAACTTTTAACTAAAATTATGCATCGTCAACCAAAAAATTAAATTTTCAACCAAATATTTAACTTTTCAACCGTTGAGATTAATTTTCTACAAAAAAAAATATTTTCAACAAAATAGATGAATTTTCAACTAAAAAAGATAAATTTTCAACAAAAAATAGAATAGTTTAATTTTCAGTTAGAGAAATAAATTTGTAAGCAAATAAAATAAATTTTCAACGAAGTAGTTAAATTTGCAACCAAATAAATGAATTTTCTACCAAAAAGATTAAATGTCTATAAAAAAAATGTTGACAGAAAATTTAATTACATTTTTAGTTAATAAATTAATTTGTAATATAAAAACTAATTTTCTACCAAATAAAAATTAATTTTCATTAAAAAAAAACTAATTTTCTACCCAAAAAAATAATTTTTAACAAAATACATGAAGTTTCAACCAAATATTTTAATTTTTAATGGCATTTTTATCCTAATATTTGAATTTTCAACCAGAAAGGTGAATTAGTCACCAAGAAGATTAATATTCTACAACAAAAGACAGTGTTTCAACATAATAAAGTTAAATTTTCAGTGAAAAAATTAATTTTCAAAACAAAAAAGAAACTAATTTTCTACAAAAAAAAATAATGTTTGAAAAATATATGAAGTTTCAACCAAATATTTTAATTTTCAATGGAATTTTTAACCTAATATATAAATTTTAAACTAGAAAGGTGAATTAGTCACCAAAAAGATTAATTTTCTACCAAAAAAGAATAATTTTTAATAAAATACATTAATTTTCAACCAAATATTGTAATTTTCCATGTAATTTTCAACCAAAAAGGTTAATTTTCTACCAAGAAAGATGATTCTTTTAACTTAAAAGATGAATTTTCAATCCAAAAGGACGAATATTCAACAAAAAATAGAATAGTTTAATTTTCAGTTAGAGAAATAAGTTTATAAGCAAATAAAATAATTTTTCAACGAAGTTGTTAAATTTTCAACCAAATAAATGAATTTTCTACCAAAAAGATTAAATTTCTATAAGAAATAATATTGACGGAAAATTTAGTTAAATTTTTAGTTAAAAAAATTAATTTTCAATAAAAAGCTAATTTTAAACCAAAGAAAAATTATCAATAAAAAAACTAATTTTCAACCAAAAAAGAATAATTTTTAACGAAATACATGAAGTTTCAAACAAATATTTTAATTTTTAATCGAATTTTTAGCGTAATATTTTAATTTTCAACCAGAAATGTGAATTAGTCACCAAAAAAATTAATATTCTACAACAAGAGACAATGTTTTAACAGAATACAGAAATTTTCAAAAAAATAGTTGAATTTTCAACTCACGAAGATTGGTGTTCAAACAAACATGATATAGTTAAAATTTAAGTTAAAAAATTAATTTTCAATAAAAAAACTAATTTTGAACCTAAAAGATGAATTTTCTAAAAAAAATAATAATTTTTAATTAAATACATGAATTTTCACTCAAATAGTTGAATTTAAACTGAAAAAGATAAATGTTCAAAAAACATGGAATAGTTAAATTAAAAATTAAGAAAATAATTTCAAAAAATGCTAACAAAATAGTTAAATTTTGAAAAAAAAGATTTTTCAATTGAAATGATGAATCATCAACCAAAGAAATTAATTTTTAACAAATTAGTTCCACTTAGTAGATTTTTTTTCTAAAAAAGGGTAATTATTGCGCACAATTTTCTAGTAATAATTATAAATGAATTGTTAAAAATTATTCGATTTAAAATTAAAAAGTTAAAACTTGTATTATATAAAAGAGTTCCACTTTGAGTGCTGTAATATGTAGTTCATTTTTGATTAGTTCAAATGAAAATTCGTTCAGAAAAGTTTTTCTTTTTTGGTTGAAAATTAGTTTTTTTATTGATAATTTTTCTTTGGCTGAAAATTAGTTTTTTTATTGAAAATTAATTTTTTTAACTAAAAATTTAACTAAATTTTCTGTCAATATTATTTTTTATAGACATTCAATCTTTTTGGTAGAAAATTCATTTGTTTGGTTGAAAATTTATCTTTTTTAGTTAAAAATTCATCTATTTCGCTGAAAATTTATCTTTTTTTTTGGTAGAAAATTAATCTTTTTGATAACTAATTCACCTTGCTGGTTTAAAATTGATATATTAGGTTAAAAATTCGATTATAAATGAAAATATTTGGTTGAAACTTCATATATTTGTTTCAAAAATATTATTTTTTGGTAGAAAATTATTTTTTTTTTGTTTGAAAATTAACTTTTTTACCAATCTTCTTGAGTGGAAAATACAACTATTTGTTTGAAAATGTTTGCATTTTGATGAAACATTGTCTTTTGTTGTAGAATATTTAATATATTTAATATTTATAATTATAATAATAATAATTTATATTAATATTTAATAATTCTTGGTGACTAATTCACCTTTCTGGTTGAAAATTCAAATATTAGTTTAAAAATTCCACTAAAAGTTTAAATATTTAGTTGAAACTTCATGTATTTTGTTAAAAATTATTCTTTTCGGGTAGAAAATTAGTTTTTTTTTAAATCAAAATTAATTTTTATTTGGTTGAAAATTAGTTTTTTTATAAAAATTAATTTTGTAAACTAAAAATTTAATTAAATTTTCTGTCCCCATTTTTTTTATAGACATTTAGTCTTTTTGGTAGAAAATTCATTTATTTGGTTGAAAATTTAACCTCTTGGTTGAAAATTTATTTTATTTGCTTATAAACTTATTTCTCTAACTGAAAATTAAACTATTCTATTTTTGGTTTAAATTTTTGTTTTGTTTTAGTTGAAAATTCATTTTAATTTTAATGACCATGAAAAATGGTTGCGAACCGGGGAAAAACCCTGTCATTGATTATTTTACTGTTGATATATTTTATTTTATTATTTTTTTAAAATTAGATACCACTCTATGGATATGGTGGCAGTACGAAGCTAGAAATCTCCAAGGCGTATAAAGATACTGGCGGTCAAATGTGGCTTTCGCTTGGAAAAATGACTGGCGGGTCTTTGGACGCGAAAATCAAACTAGAAAATTTAGGAGACTTGACGTGCTATGTGAAACTAAAGCTAATTCCAAAAGGTTCGTCAGTTTACATATTTAAATTTCAGGGTAGCTATAAAATCTGGAAAACCTGTGAGACCTGGAAAAGTTATGGAATTGTGAAAAAGTTCTGAAAAACCTGGAAAGGTCATGGAATCTTGAAAAATATACTGGATTTTTGTTTAATTTCTCCTATTTCAAAGTCTTGACAATTATTTTAGTACTTTACATCGAATTTTTAATTTCCAAATGCCTGGAATTAAGGGAGAAGTCAGGATTTTTTTTGCCAGGGAAAGTCAGGGTTTTTGAAACAAAATTTAAAAACTCAGGGAATTTCCAATCAGGGCTGCCACACTGTCACTTTTTTCTCAAATCACTTTATAGTGACTCTTTTAAGATAAATTCACTATTGTCACTTTTTTTTATAAACAAATTAACCCATGGGTTAACCAGTACTGAATTCAGGTCTATATCTATTTTTGGGTTTTTGAAAATCTTTTAGGAATATTTAAAAAAATTTTAAAAAAAATCGTAATAGATTTAAATAATTTTAAGGGATTTCAAAATATTATAAAGGATTTTAAATATTTTAGAGTATTTTAAATAATTGAATAGATGTCAAAGGATTTTAAAGATTTTAGGGTACTTTAAAACATTTCAAGGAATTAAAAAAAAATTGTAAGTTTCAAACGATTTCAAAAGAATTGCAATTTTTTAGGGTATTTTAAAAGATTCCAAGGGATTTTGTAAAATTTCCGAGGATTTAAATGATTTTAAGAGCTCTTAAGATATTTTTAAAAAATTTCCAGGAATTTTCAAGAACTTTAAAAAGTTGCAAGGGATTTCAAATGATTTAAATATCTTAGGGTATTTTGAAAGAATCTAAAGGATTTCAAAATATTTGAAAGCTTTTAGGGTATTTTTAAAAATATCAAGGAATTTTCAAGAGCATTCAATTTTTTCAAGGGATTCCAAAAGATTTTATAGTATTTGAAATATTTTAGAGTATTTTTGATAGATTTTAATAATTTGAAGGGAATCCGATGAATTCAAAAGAATTTTAAATTATTTAAGGTATTTAAAAATATGACAAGGGATTTAAAAAGATTTGAATAATTATAGGGTATTTTTAAAAATTCCAAGGAACTTTCAAGATCTTTCAAAAGTTTCAATGGATATTAAAGGAATGGAAATATTTTAGGGTATTTTAAAAGATTCCAAGGTATTTTAAAGATTTTTGAAAAGTTTCAAAGAGTTTCAAAGAAATTGAAATATTTTAGGGTATTTTAAAAGATTCCAAGGGATTTTATAAGGTTTCCGAGGATTTCAATGATTTTAAAAGATTTAAAAAGATCTCAAGGTATTTAAAAAAATCCAGGATTTCAGGAAATATCATCAGATTCGACAGAATTTCACGGGATTTCATATGATCTTAATTTATTTCAAAGAATTTATTTACAAAAAGTAAGGGATTTCGTTGGGTTTCAAAGATTTGAAGAGACTTTTATTTATCTTTTGCAGTTATTTGGAATTCACGCTGAATTCTTATTAATTTATCAAGAATTCTTTTGAATTCTTTAGAATTCACTCAGTTCAATGGAGTAACAAATTTTTCTTTTCAGTTTTTGTTTAATTCATCTTGAAGTCTTTTAAACTCACATTAAATACTTCGGAATTTTTTCAAATTCTTTTGAATTCCCTTGAATTTTTCTAAACTAATTTCAAACTTAATGAATTTTTTCATATTTTTTAATTGTTTTCCAATTAACCTTGAATTTGTACGACTTTCATCGAATTGTTCTCAGTTCCCTTAAATTCCTCTGAATTCACTCTAATTTTACTGAAATTAATGAAACTTTTTGGATTTTTTAAAATTCATTTGAATTTATTTGTAATTCACTCAATTCAATGGAGTAAACAATTTTTCTTTTCAGCTTTTGTTTAATTCATCTTGAAGTCTTTGAAACTCACCTTAAATTCTTCGGAATTTCATCAAATTCTTTTGAATTCCCTTGAATTTTTCTAAATTCATTTCAAACTTAGTGAATTTTTAAAATTGTGTTCAATTCATCTTGAATTTTCATGAATTTCATCGAATTGTTTTCATTTCCCTTAAATTCCTCTGAATTCACTTTAATTATACTGAAATGAAGGCAAATTTTTGGATTTTTTTGAATTCATTTGAATTTATTTAGAATTCACCCTCCATTTGTATTAATTTATCCTGAATTCTATCAAATTCTTTAAATTCTCTTGATTTTTTACAATTATCCACGAATCCGCTTTAATTTTTACGAACTTTAATTTTACTGAAATTAATAAAAAATTTTTCAATTTATTTGAATTTATTTGGAACTCACCCTGAATTTGTATTGATTTATCCTGAATTCTATCAAATTCTTTAAATTCTCTTGATTTTTTCAATTATCCATGAATTCTCTTAAATTTCCTTGAATTCTTCAAAATTCACTGAAATTTTACTGAAGTCGATGGAATATTTTGGATTTTGTTTAATTCATTTGGAATTCACTCTGAATTCTTAATAATTTATCCTGAATCCTCTTGAATTTTTTTATTCTTCCTGAATTCTTTTTAATTCACTGAAGCTTTGCTCAAATCGTTGAAATGTTTTCGATTTTTTTCAATTCATTTCAATTTATTTAGAATCCACCCTGAATTTTATTAATTTAACCTGATTTCTTTCAAATTCTCTTGATTTTTTAAAAATTGTTCTTGCATTTTTCTAAATTCACTCAAATTTGGCTGAAGTTAATGAATTTTTTTCAATTCATTTGATTGCATTTGGAATTCACTTTGAATTCATATTAATTTCCTGATTTCTTTTTAATTCATTGGAATTCCTTGGATTTTTTTAAATTCTTACTGAATTATTTAGAATTTACTTGAATTCTTTTAAATTCACTCAAGTTTTCTGAAATCAATGGAATGTTTCCGATTTTTTTCAATCCATTTGAATTTATTTGAAATTCACCCTGAATTTTTAATAATTTATCCTGAATTATTTCAAATTCTCTTGATTTTTTTAAAATTGTTCTTGCATTCTTCTATATTTACTCAAATTTTACTGAAGTTAATGGATTTTTTAATTCATTTGATTTTATTTGAAATTCATTGAATTCAATGGAATAAAACATTTTTCTTTTTAGTTTTTGTTTAATTCATGTTGAAGTCTTTTAAACTCACCTTAAATTCTTCGGAATTTCGTCAAATTCTTTAGAATCCCCTTGAATTTTTCTAAACTCATTTCAAACTTAATAAATTTTTGTTATGTTTTCGAAATGTTTTCAATTCCCCTTTAATTTTCACGAACTTTAATTTTACTGAAATTAATGAATTTTTTTAAAATTCATTTGAATTTATTTGGAATTCACCCTGAATTTTTATTAATTTATCCTGAATTCTATCAAATTCTTTAAATTCTCTTGATTTTATACAATTAGCCAACAGCCATACCACGCTGAAAAAACCAGTTCTCGTCAGATCACTGAAGTTAAGCAGCGTTGGGCGCGGTTAGTGCTTGGATGGGTGACCATTCGAGAAAACTGAGTGCTGTTGGCACATCGTGGGTGTGGTGAGCCCACACTTGTAGTTATTTACTACAAGAAACTAACCTAGAAACACTACTCGAATCGGATAGTGTCACGCCTACCCTGAAAGGGAAATGGCTTAATGGTATACATACATACATACATCCATGAATTCTCTTGAATTTTCTTGAATTCTTCTAATATATATAATTTAGTTTTTTTTTAATTCAATTGTAATTCACTCTGAATTCTTAATAACTTATCCTGAATCTTCTTCAATTTTTTTATTCTTCCAGAATTCTTTTAAATTCGCTTCAATTTTGCTGAAATCAATTGAATGTTTTCCATTTTTTCAATTCATTTTAATTTATTTGGAGTTCACCCTGAAGTTTTATTAATTTGTCCTGAATCCTCTCAAATTCTCTTGATTTTTAAAAATTATTCTTGCATTCTTCTAAAATCACTCAAATTTTACTGATGTTAATGGATTTTTTAAAATTCATTTTAATTTATTTGGAATCCACCCTGAATTTGTATTAATTTCCTGATTTACTTTTAATTCTTTGAAATTCCTTTGATTT
>CAKNYM010050493.1:3025-18804 GCA_932195095.1 Andricus curvator | reverse complement strand
TCTACAATTATCCATGAATTCTCTTGAATTTCCTTGAATTCTTCTAAATTCACTGAAATTTTACTGAAGTTAATGGATTTTTTTTCAATTAATTTGAATGTATTTGGAATTCACCCTGAATTCATATTAATTTCCTGATTTCTTTTTAATTCTTCGGAATTCCTTGGATTTTTTTTAATCCTTCTGAATTATTTTAAATTCGCTTGAATTCTTTTAAATTCACTCAAGTTTTCTGAAATCAATAGAATGTTTTCGATTTTTGTTTCAATTCATTTGAATTTATTTAGAATTCACCCTGAATTTTTATTAATTTAGATAGAATTCTTTCAAATTCTCTTGGTTTTTTAAAAATTGTTCTTGCATTCTTCTAAATTCACTCAAATTTGGCTGAAGTTAATGGATTTTTTTTTCAATTCATTTGAATTTATTTGGAATTCATATTAATTTCCTGATTTCTTTTTAATTCTTCGGAATTCCTTGGATTTTTTTTAATCCTTCTGAATTATTTTAAAATTGCTTGAATTCTTTTAAATTCACTCAAGTTTTCTGAAATCAGTGGAATTTTTTCGATTTTTTTCAATCCATTTGAATTTATTTGGGATTCACCCTAAATTTTTATTAATTTAACCTGATTTCTTTCAAATTCTTTTGATTTTTTAAAAATTGTTCTTGCATTTTTCTAAATTCACTCAAATTTGGCTGAAGTTAATGGATTTTTTTCAATTCATTTGAATGTATTTGGAATTCACCCTGAATTCATATTAATTTCCTGATTTCTTTTTAATTCTTTGGAATTCCTTAGATTTAAAAAAAATTCTCTCTGAGTTATTTTGAATTCACTTGAATTCTTTTAAATTCACTCAAATTTTCTGAAATGAATGGAATGTTTTCGATTTTGTTCAATTCATTTAAATTTATTTGGAATTCACCCTGAATTTTTATTAATTTATACTGCATTCTTTCAATTCTCTTGACTTTTTTAAATTATTCTTGCATTCTTCTAAATTTACTCAAATTTTACTGAAGTTAACGGATTTTTTTCAAATCATTTGAATTTATGTGGAATTCACCCAGAATTCATATTAATTTCCACATTTCTTTTTAATTCTTTGGAATTCCTTTGATTTTTTTAAATTCTTCCTGAATTATTTTAAATTCACTCGAGTTTTCTGAAATCAATGGAATGTTTTCGATTTTTTTCAATCCATTTGAATTTATTTGGAATTCACCCTAAATTTTTATTAATTTATCCTGAATTATTTTAAATTCTCTTGATTTTTTTTAATTAGCCTTGCATTCTTCTAAATTCACTCAAATTTCACTGAAGTTAATGGATTTTTTTCAATTCATTTGAATTTATTTGTAATTCACCCTGAATTCATATTAATTTCCTGATTTCTTTTTAATTCTTTAGAATTCCTTGGATTTTTTTAAATTCTTTCTGAATTTTTCGAATTCACTTGAATTCTTTTAAATTCACTCAAGTTTTGTGAAATCAATGGAATATTTTCGATTTTGTTCAATTCATTTGAATTTATTTGGAATTAACCCTGCATTTTTATTAATTTAACCTGAATTCTTTCAAATTCTCTTGATTTTTTGAAAATTGTTCTTGCATTCTTCTAAAATCACTCAAATTTTACTGAAGTTAATTGTTTTTTTAAATTCATTTGAATTTATTTGCAATCCACCCTGAATTCATATCAATTTCCTGATTCCTTTTTAATTCTTTTGATTTCTTTTCAATTCTTCCTGAATTATTTTGAATTCACTTAAATTCTTTCAAATTCACTGAATTTGATGGATTAAAAGAGATGGCTAAACAGTTTTAGAAAGTTATTCTTTCAGAAATAGAAGATTTCGTTTGTTTCATGAAAAAAAATTATTATTTTTCAGCCGTCTATCCATCCATGGCATTCAGCTGGTGCGTAGAACCCACAGAATTATTACTCGGTCCAAATGAAGGTCAGTGGGTTTCACTCGAATTCCGTCCAAGAAAGGAGGATCTGCAGTTATTAAGCAAAAGCACCGTATCTCACGTGGGAACATTAAATCTCACTTATGGAGACGAACCAACAAGATTGCGAATTCGAAGGTAAAATTAACAAAAGTGATCTTTTATTGGAATAAATCAATAAATATAAATTATAGAGAATTTTTATTTAATAATAAACAAATTTCTCAGGTTGTTTAATAAGATGAAGGAGTCGTCTCAACAAAATCGAAAGGACAATGAATTTTGGAACGTGATTTATCCAATTTGTAAAGCATTTCCTGGAGAAACGTTCATTAGAGACATTACATTGGTTCGCGACACAAATGTAAGTTCATGCTTTTTTTATAAGGGAATAAGAACAAAATTTTCCGTAACTAAATTTCAAATTAAACCTTAAAGCTGGAATTGTCAGGGAATTTTTATATATCTGGAAAAACGTGACAATGTCAGGGAATTTTTTTAGTCAGGAAATTTTTTTGAGAGTGTACTTAATTAAAAAAAAAATTGCAATATAAAAAAAAAGATTTATATTACTGTATTGAAATATTTTGTGAAAATTCGTTTTTTTTTTTTTAATTATTTTTTTTTTACCGAAAATTTAACTATTATATTTTTGGTCGAAAACGGATCGTTTTTAGTTAAAAATTCAAGTATCTGGTTGAAAATGTATGTATTATGTTGAAAATTCATTCTTTTTGGTAAAAAATTAATTTTCATGGTTAAAAATTCCAAATTTTGTTAGCAGTTTTTTTCTGTCTTGATTAAAAAAATTGCTCTTAGTTGAAAATTCAACTCATGTTGGAAATTCGTATTTTTTTATTGAGTGCAATTGGTTTTGATAAAAAGTTAAATTTTTTTGGGTCAGAATATCAACCACTATATTTTTCGTTCAGAATTCATCTTTTTTGGAGTAAAAATTTAATTTATTGGTTGAAAGTCAAACTCTATTGTTGAAAATTATTTTTTTTTCGGTTGTTTCATTATTCAAATTGAAAATTCATCTCCTTGTTTGAAAAATGAGCTATTTTGTTGAAAATTGGTGTTTTCTTTGGTTGAAAATTATCTTTTTTTACTGAAAATTTAACTATTTTGTTGAAAATTTTTTTTTTTGGTTTTGGTTGAAAATTACTTGATTTTAAACTGAAACTATAATTATTCCAGTTGAATATTCCATAATTTTAGTAAAAAATTCGTCTCTTTGGTTTCACATTATTTTTTTTTACTAAAAATTTAACTTTGTATTTAGTTTTTGGTAGAAAAATAATCTTTTTTAGTTGAAAATGCGTCTTCTTTGGTAGAAATTAAATCTTCTTGGTTAAAAATTCAATTATTCCAGTTGAAAATGTATCACTTTGTAAATGGAACTATTTTTTTGAAAATGAGGTTTCTTTTTGTTAAAAATTATTATTTTCTTAACAGAAAATGTAACGATTCCAATTAAATATTTCATCAACTTAGTTGGAAATTCATCAGTTTGTTTGAAAATTAATTTTTTTAACTAAAAATTTAACTATTCCATTTTTTGTTG
Source organism: Andricus curvator (assembly GCA_932195095.1). NCBI lineage: Eukaryota > Metazoa > Arthropoda > Insecta > Hymenoptera > Cynipidae > Andricus > Andricus curvator. The sequence goes on along the minus strand of CAKNYM010050493.1, from coordinate 15,280 downwards.
AAAATTGATCTTTTTTAGTTCAAAATTCGTGTATTTTGATGAAAAATCGTCTTTTTTTTATAGAAAATTAATGTTTCTGTTTGAAAATTAATCTTTTTGGTTGAAAATTCCAGCAATTTTTCTCTCGATTAAAAAAATTGCTCATAGTTGAAAATTCAACTCATGTTGGAAATTCGTATTTTTTTATTGAGTGCAAATGGTTTTGATAAAAAGTTAAATTTTTTTGGGTCTGAATATCAACTACTATATTTTTCGTTCAGAATTCATCTTTTTTAGAATAAAAATTTAATTTATTGGTTGAGAGTCAAACTCTATTGCTGAACATTAATTTCTTTGGGTTGAAGATTCATTATTTTAATTGAAAACTCATCTCTCTGTTTGAAAAATGAGATATTTTGTTGAAAATTGGTGTTTTCTTTGGTTGAAATTTTGTTTTTTCTTACTGAAAATTTAACTTTTTTGGTTGGAAATTGTTTTTTTTTTGTTTTGGTTTGAAAATTACTTTTTTTTTTTTTAAACTGAAACAATAATTATTCCAGTTGAATATTCTCTAATTTTAGTGAAAAATTCATCTCTTTGGTTTCACATTAATTTTTTTAAATAAAAATTTAACTATGTATTCAGTTTTTGGTAGAAAAATAATCTTTTTAAGTTGAAAATTCGTATTCTTTGGTAGAAATTAATCTTCTTGGTTAAAAATTCAATTATGTTGAAAATTGATCTTTTTTAGTTCAAAATTCAACTATTTGGTTGAAAATTCATGTCTTTTTTTGCAGAATCGTCCTTTTTGGAAGAAAATTAAACTTTTCGGTTGAAAAGTCAAATATTCCAGTTGAAGATTCATCGTTTTAGTTGAAAATTCATCACTTTGTTTGAAAATTTAACTATTTTTTTTTAAATTAGTTTTTCTTTGGTCGATTTTTTTTCAACTGAAAAAGTAGGATTATTTCAATTGAATATTCCATCATATTAGTTAAAAATTCATCTCTTTGATTAAACATTAATTTTTTGACTAAAAATTTAACTATTTAATTTTTGGTTGACAATTCATCTTTTTAATTGAAGATTTGTCTTTTTGGTAGAAATTAATCTTTTTAGTTAAAAATTCAACTATTCCAGTTAAATATTCATCAGTTTAGTTGAAAATTAATTTTTTTGGTTTGAAATAAAACTACTTGGTTGAAAGGTAAACTCTTTTGTTAAAAATTCATTTTTTTCGTTTAAAATGTATCAATTCCAGTAGAAGATTTATCATTTTAGTTGAATAGTCATTCCTTTGGTTACAATTTTTTTGTTTGGAAAATTAATTTCTGTAACTAAAAGTTTAACTATTCCATTTTTGGTTGAAAACTGATCTTTTGTAGTTCAAAATTCGACTATTTGGTTGAGCATTGATTAATTTTTAATTTGAAATTTCAACTATCTGGTTGAGAATTTATGTATTTTGTTGAAAAATTGTCCTTATTGGTTGATAATTTAACTGTTTGGTTAAAAACTCGTCTATCTTGTTGAAAATGCAATATTTTTATTTGAAAAGTTATATACACTGAATTTTAAGTATGAGAAGATAAAATGAAAATTTGTTTAAATTATTGTTAAAATTCAAGAAATGTTTGATTATGTTTTTTTAGTATTATTTAATTATTTAATTAATGGATGATGCTGATATATTTGAGAATATATTGTAATATAATTTGTCAAAGCTTTCTAAATTAAATATATTAATTGAATACCTATGAAAAAATATTATTTATAATAAACTCGCGAAACTGTATAAATATTCCGAATCGATTGTTTTAAAAAATTGGAAATATTTTAATGACTCCGTACTATATATTATTATTTTTGAATTTAATTATAACCATAATATTTTGTTGAATTTTTAATTTTTTATATTTGAGTGTTTCAGCACTAGAATTTTTGAAATTTTAAGTAATAAAAATATTTTTACCTAGAAAAAAGCTGGAATTGTCAGGGAATTTTTTTCCAGGATTTGAGTAGACACCCTGAGTGAATTTCTTCTGATTTGAGAGAAATCAAAATGTAAATTCCTCTTTAATGTCCAGAATTTAAACGTAACCTCCTTCGTTTTTTTCGCGTCTTTTTTTATTACAATCAAAAAACATTTACAAAAAATCGGCCAACGTTTCGCTGTTCATTTGCTGTCAGTTTTTTTGGATTTTGGTTTAAAAAAATAAAAATGACGAAAGAAGAAAAGATGGAAGAGGATTTTGTGGTGGCCTTCTTTTTCTTACCCATTTTTTATTTTTGCTTTTTAAATTTGAGTGGAGACATTTAAGAGTGTTTTGTCCAAATTAGATCGTAAGATTCTTGATTTTTGTTTAATTTACAAGAATTGCATAGATAAATTTAATATTCCCGAAGTTTCCTGAATTCTAATCCTTACAAATTTAGGATTGAACTTTATTTTCGATATTCCAATAAGTCGATGAATTTGTTGATAAAATTTTAGTTAATTCTATTTTTCAGATAAACCTCGGAGACCTTTGCAGAGGAGTTCATCAACAAGAATTGAAATTAACCGTGGAAACGAGTGCTGATGAAACGATGTCTATCTTACAAGACGATATGGATGATACTCAAACTTTCTACTCACTTTGCAGTGATAGCTGTAACGATATTTCAGTCACTGGAGATAGTTATTTACCTGCTGAGTAAGTAATTTTTTTGAAAAAAATGAGAAAATGATTGTTTCTGTATGTTTGAATTATCATCCATTCAATTTATCAAACTTAATTTGACGAAAAACTATTTTTTCATCTGTTTCAACGTCTGTCCTTAAAATAAGATGAATTTGTAGAAAAATTTTAATTTTCGATTACAAATTAATTACGTAAATAGGTAAAAATTGCTATAAGACATATGCAAAACAACTTTTTGAAAATTCAGAAATACTTTTCGATATTTCTTTTGTAATATATAATTTTACAAAACTTTAACATTCGGGGCCGCCACACCTGAATTCTTTGGAATTCTCTTCAAATCCATTTAATGCATTGGACCTTTTTTTTATTTTTAGTGGAATTTTTTTTTTTGAATTCTTATAAAATTTATCAGATTCTTATTCACTAAATTCTATTCACTACCATTTATCTGAATATGGACTTTTTAAATGAAATTTTCTTGGAATTAAACAATTTTGTTTTGATTTAAAATTCATATGAATTTTATCATTTTCTCTTGAATTTTTATAAATTCACACCATTATTACAGAAATCAATGGAATATTTTGGATTTTTTAAAAATTTGTTTCAACTCATTTTATTGAGAATTCACCCTGAATTCTTATTGATTCATCCTGAATACTTTTAAATTGTCTAGAATTATTCTAAGTTCACTCCGCTTTTACTGAAATCGATGGAATATTTTGGATTTTTTAATTTCTTTAAAATTGTTTGAATTCAATTAGAATTGACTCTGAATACTTATTAATTTATCCGCAATTCTTTTAATTTCTTTGATATCTCCCTGAATTCTTTAGAATTATTCCAAATTCACTCCGATTTCACTGAAATCAACGAAATATTTTGGATTTGTTTCAATTCATTCGGAATTCACTCTGGTTTCTTTTAATTCTCCCTCAATTCTCTTGAATTCCTTTGTATTCTTTTAAATTCTCTCTAATTTTACTGAAATCAGTAACATATTTTGGATATGAATTTTTTTCAACTCATTTGAATTCACCCTAAATGTTTATTAATTTATCCTGAATTCATTCTTCTTTTGATTTTTTTAATTATCCCTGAATTCTTTGCAATCTCCTTGAATTCTACTGAATTCACTGAAATTTTACTGGAGTCAATGGAATTTTTGCATTTTTTGAAATTCACTTGAATTCCACCCTGAATTTGTATTACTTTGTCCTAAATTCTTTAAAATTATTTGAATTCACTTGATTTTGTAAAATTATTCCTGAAATCTCTTAAATTGCCGTGAATTCTTTAAAATTTACTGAAATTTTACTGAAGTCAATGGAATATTTTGGATTTTTTGAAATAAATTTGGATTCATTTGGAATCTACCCTGCATTTTTATCACTTTATCATAAATTCTTTGAATTCTTTTCATTTTTTTCAATTATCCCTGAATTCTATTAAATTTCCTTGAAATATTTTTAGTTTACAGAAATTTTACTGAAGTCAATGGAATATTTAGGGGTTTTTAAAATTTATTTCGAATTCGCTTTGAATTATCTTGAATTTTATTCATTCTGCCTGAATACTTTTACATTCATTCCGATTTTACTGACACCAATGGAATATTTTATATTTTCTTCAATTCATTTGGAATTCACTCTGAATTCTTAATAATTTATCCGGAATTCTTTTAGATTCTTTGAATTCTCTTGATTTGGTTTAATTATCCGTGAATTTTCTTAAATTTCCTTGAATTCTTCTAAATTTACTCAAATCTTCCTGAAGTTTTATTAATTTATTATGAATTCTTTTAAATGCACTACAATTTTACTGAAATCAGGGTAATATTCTGGATTTTTTTCCAATTTATTTTAATTTGTGCGGAATTCACCCTAAATTTTTATTAATTCATCCACTTTATTTTTTTAATTATCCCTGAATTGTCTTAAATTTCCTTGAATTCTTCTAGATTCACTCAAATTTACTGAAATTAATAGAATGTTTTGGATTTTTTCAATTCATTTAAATTTTTTAAACAAAACACATGAATTTTTAACGAAATAATTGACTTTTTAATTAAAGAAGACAAAACAACGAAAAACATCCAAAGGAAAAAAAGGTTTTCAATCAAACAGCTCATTTTTCAATCAAAGAAATGAATTTTTAATTAAAACGATGAATCTTCAAAAAAAAAAATGTAACAAAAGAGTTTAACTTTCAACCAAATAATTTTATTTCCAACCTAAAAGATGAATTTTCAACTAAAATGATAAATATTTAACTGGAATACTTGAATTGTTAACCGAAAAGAAGAATTTCTAAAGAAGATCAATTTTCAACTAAAAATGGAACAGTTAAATTTTCAGTTAAAGAAATTAATTTTCAACCAAACTGAGGAATTTTTAACTAAAATGATGAATCTTCAACTGGGGTAGTTGAATTTTATGCCAAAAAGATGAATTTTCAACCATAAAGATAAACTTTCTACAAAAAAGACGAATTTTCCATAAAGTATATAAATTTTCAAACAAATTGTTTAATTTTTAAATGCAAAATATAAATTTTTAACCAAATAGTTGAATTTTCACTAAAAAAAGATAAATTGATTTTTATCAAAGTAGTTACATATTCAACCAGAGAAGAATTTTAAATTAAAATGATGAATCTTCAACTTTTCTAAATTGACAAAAATTATTAAAATAAATAATGAAAACTTGAATTTTGCTACGATCAGAAGTAAATTTCCGGTTTTTTAATTAAATTCCCGGTCATTTCCCGGCCAATTCGCAACCCTGAATATTAAAGTCTTTTCATTGCAGTCTATAAAATAATTGGTAAAGTCTACAAAAAATGCCTAGAAATCTCTTTATTTATTGCGTAATGAGTAAAAGATAAATAAAAAACTTTTCAGTAGAAAGATTTTTTTTCTAAACGAGATGTTTCTTTCATAATGGACTAAAAGATTTAAATTACTTTTCGCATTTCAATAAAAAAATTAATTCAAGGTTCTCGTGAAAAATTCAAGGAGATTTCCAGGTTTCCAATGTTCAATAAAAAATTTGTTCACGAGAATTGAGGTATTTTGTAGGATTTCAAAAGATTTTAAATATTTTAGGAAGTCTTAAAAGATTCCAAGGAATTTTTAATTAATTTTAAGAGATTTAATAACATTTTAGTGGATTTTAAAGAATTTATTCAAGAAAAGTGAGTTATTTCGTAGGGTTTTAAAGATTTGATGAGATTTAAAATTATTTTTTGGATTTCACCCTGAATTCTGATTAATTTATCCTGAATTCTTTGAAATTCTTTTGAATTTTTTTCAGTAGAATTCTTATAAATGTAATCAATTTTATATAATTCATTTGATTTTTCAAAAGTTTTTATATAATTGGTTCTGCAGATTAATTGATAGAATCACCAAAGGATTTGAAATATTTTAAGGTATTTTTCAAATTTCTTGGCATTTTCTAGAGCTTTAAAAAATTGCAAGGTATTTCAAAAGATTTTAAGGGATTAGAAATATTCTAGGTTATTTTAAAAGATTATAGAGAAATTGGTAATTGATTTCAGTAATTTAATAGGATTTCAAAGGATTTGAAATATTTTACGGTATTTTAAAAGATTCCCAGGCAATTTTCAAGAGCTTTAAAAAGTTTCAAGGGATTTCAAAAGATTCAAAGGATTGGAAATATTTTAGGAAATTTTAACGATTCCCAGAATTTTTTTATTTATTTCAATAGTTTGAAGGGATTTCAAAGACTTTGAAATATTTTAAGGCATTTTAAAAGATTCCAAGATATTTTCAAGAGATTCAAACAATTTCAAGGGATTTCCAAGAGTTTTAATAATTTTAAGGGATTTTAATATTTTAATGGATTTCAAAGAATTTATTCACAAGAAGTGAGGGATTTCGTAGGGTTTTCAAAGATTTTAATAGATTTTCCAATATTTTTTTTGCAATTCATTTGGAATTTGCCCTGAATTCTTCTTATTTTATCCTGAATTCTTTCAAATCCTTTTGAATTCTTCTAGATGCATTCAGTTTTACTCAGATCAATGGATTTTTTTAAAGTTTTTGTTTAATTCATCTTGAAGCCATTAAAACTCACCTTAGATTTTTAGGAATTTCATCAAATTCTTTTGAATTCTCTTTAATTTGTTCTAAAATTCATTTCAAACTTACTCAATTCAATGAATTTTTTTAATTCACCTTGAATTGTTATGCATTTCATCGAATTCTTCTGTTTTTCTCTTAAATTGAAGGGAATTTAAAGATTTTAGTGTATTTTTAAAACTTTTAAGGCATTTTCAAGAGCTTTTAATTTGAAATATTTTGGGAAATTTTTTATTAATTTCATTAATTTGAAGGGATTTCAAAGCGTTTGAAATATTTATGGATAAAGAATTTTCTAAAATTTTTAAGATATGGAACGATTTTACAGGACTTGTAAGGTTTTAAGATATTTTGAAAGATTTCACGTTATTTTATTAGATTTCCGAGCATTTAAATGATTTTAGGGGATTTTATATTTTAGTGTATTTTAAAGAATTTATTCAGGAGAATGAGGTATTTCGTAGGGTTTTAAAGATTTGAAGAGATTTGGAATTCACCCTGAATTCTTATTAATTCATCCTTAATTCTTTGAAATTTTCTTGAATTTGATGAATTCTTCTAAATTTACTCAATTCTACTTAATTCAATGGATTTTTTTGAATTTTCAAAAGTTTTTATTGACTCGATCCTGAGGATCCATTGATAAAATGATCAAAGGATTTGAAATATTTTAATAGTATATTATGTATGCATTTTCAAAATCTTTAAAAAATTTAAAAAGATTTTCAAGAATTTTCAATATTTTAGGTAATTTTAAAAGATTACAAATATATTTTTAATGGATTTCAGTAATTTAATGCATTTCAAAGAATTGGAAATATTTGACGGTATTTTAAAAGATTCCCGCAGGCATTTTCAAGAGCTTTAAAAAGTTTCAAGGGATTTGAAATATTTTAGGAAATTTTAAAAGATTCTCAGAACTTTTTTTATTTATTTCAATAGTTTGAAGGGATTTCATAGAATTTGTAATATTTGAGGTGTTTTAAAAATTCCAAGGCATTTTAAAAAGATTTAAACAATTTCAAGGGATTTCCGAGTGTTTAAAAGGTTTAAAAGATTTCAAGAGATTTTCAAATATGTTTGCAATTCATTTGGAATTCGACCTGAATTCTTATTAATTTATACTGATTTTTTAAAGATTCTTTTGAATTCTTCTACATTCACACCATTTTACTCAATTCAGTGAGTTTTTCAGCGTTTTTGTTTTATTCATCTTGAAGTTTTTAAAATTCACCTTAAATTCTTAGGCATTCTATCAAATTCTTTTAAATTCTCTTTAATTTGTCTAAACTCATTTCAAACTTATTAAATTCAATTAATTTTTTCATACTTCGAATTGTTTTTAATTCACTTGATTGTTTTTTAAACTAAGCTTGATTTTTTTATGAATTTCGTCGAGCTCTTCTTATTTCCCTTAAATTTCTCTAAATTTTATTGTAATCAATGGAGCTTTTTCAGTTTTTCAATTTGTTTCCAATTCATTTGACTTTAACTTGAATTGTTTTGGAGTCATCAGTCAAACTTCTTTGGTTAGAAATTAGTAGGGTTTCAAAGATTTGAATTTTTTTAATTCACCTTCAATTCGTTTAAATGCTTTGGAATTCTCTTGAATGTTTTTAATTTACCTGAATTCTTCTAAATTCATTCAATTCTATTTAATTCAATTCATTTTTTCGAATGTTTAAAAGTTGTTATTTAATTGGTCCTAAATTCTTTTAACCTCGCCGTGAATTTTTATGAATTGCGTCCAATTTATTTAATTAATAAAATTTTTCCGATTCATTTGAATTCTTTGGAATTTAACTTGAATTGTTTTGAAGTATTACGAATTTATCCTGAATTTGTTACCCTTTGAGCACGAAAAAAGTACCCTATAAGCGTGACAAAAAGTACCCTTTAGTCCCTATATTTTATCCCATAGGGACTGTGAGGCCTGCATATTTTAAAATTGTTTTCAATTCATTTACATTTTTTTGAATTCACCTTGAATTTTTATGAATTTCATCGAATTCTTCTCGTTTATCTTAAATTCCTCTAAATTCATTCCAATTTTACGGAAATCAATGGGAATTTTTTTGACTTTTAAAATTGTTTCTAATTCATTCGAATTCGTTGGAATTTAACTTGAATTGTTTTGAAGTCTTATACATTTATCCTGAATTTTTTACCCTATGAGCGTGACGATTTCAAATTCCGGGTCATTTCCCGGTCAAGTTTTTCAATTTTCCCGGTCAACTAAAAGTAACATATTCATATTTGCCGCAAAACGCAAACATTTATTTTAATTCATGACGTTCGTTCTAAACATCTTTTAACACAACAGAGCAAAACGTTGCAAAATAAATGAATTTTGAAAAAAATACTTAAATTTTCCACTAAAAAATATCAATTTTTTACAAAAAATGGAACAGTTAAACTTCAGTTGAAAAAATTCATTTTCAACAAAAAAAAACGGAGTTTCAACAAAATAGTTTCATTTTCAACCAAAGTGATGAATTTTCAAATTATCTTATGAATCTTTATCTGGAATAGTTAAATTTTAAACCAAAACCATAAATTTTGAACTAAAATGATGAATATTTAACTGGAACACTTGAATTTTTAACCAAAAATACGAATTTTTAAAGAAGATTACATTTTAAATAAAAAGATTAATTTTCTACACAAAAATACAACTTTCAACCAAATACATTACTTTTTTAAGAAGGGTTTGAAGTTTTAATAAAAGAAGACAAATTTTCAACCAAATAGTTAAATTTTGAACTACAAAAATAATAATTTTCAATCGAAAATGGAATAGTAACATTTTTAGTTTAAAAAATTGTTTATAAACCAAACATTAAGAGTTTTCAACTAAAACAATGAATCTTTAACTGAAATAGTTCAATTTTCAAACAAAAAAATTAATTTTGACTGAAAAACGATAAATTGTCAACCAAAACTTTAATAATTAAATTTCAAGTTAAAAAAATTAATGTTTCACCAAACAGATGAATTCTCAACAACAACTATGGAATTTTCAATTGGAATAAGTTAAATTTTCAGTTAAAAAAATCACTTTCAACAAAAAAAAACTAACTTTTAACAACAACAAAAACTAACTTTCAAAATAATAGTTACATTTTCAAACAAAGTGATGAATTTTCAAGTAAAATTGTAAATATTTAACTGCAATAGTTGAATTTCAAACCAGAAAGAGGAATTTTTAACTGAAATGATGAATCTTTAACTAGAATAATTGAATTTTTGACCAAAAAGATTAATTTTCAACCAAGAAGATTAATTGCTACCAAAAAAGACGAATTTTCAACTAACAAAGATAATTTTTCAACCAAAAATTGAATAATTAAATTTTTAGTCAAAAATAAATGTTCAACCAAAAACATGAATTTTCAGTTAAAAAAAATAATAATTTTCAACCAAAAAACATCCAAAGAAAAAACAAATTTTCAACCAAACAGCTCATTTTTCAACCAAAGAAATGAATTTTTAATTAAAACGATGGATCTTCAACTAAAAAAAAATTAATTTTTAACAAAAGAGCTTAACTTTCAACCAAATAATTTTATTTCCAACCTAAAAGATAAATTTTCAACTAAAATGATAAATATTTGACTGGAATACTTGAATTTTTAACCGAAAAGAAGAATTTTTAAACAAGAATTTTCATCGGAATAGTTAAATTTTCAATTAAAAAAGACCCATTTTTATCCAAATTGTGGAATTCCGAACTTGAAAATTTTAAATTTCAACTCAGAATGGAACAGTTAAATTTTCGTTTGAAGAAATTAATTTTCAACCAAACTGATGAATTTTCAACTAAAATGTTGAATCTGCAACTGAAATGATGAATCTTCAACTGGAATAGTTTAATTTTATGCCAAAAAGATGAATTGTCAACCATAAAGTTTAATTGTCTACAAAAAAAGGTGAATTTTCCAAAAAGTACATACATTTTCAAACAAATAGTTTAATTATTAAATGCAAAATATAAATTTTCAACCAAATAGTTGAATTTTCATTAAAAAAAATAAATTTTATTTTCAAGAAAATAGTTACATTTTCAACCAGAGATGAATTTTAAATTAAAATGATGAATCTTCAACCAAATTAATTTTTAACAAAAGTTTAACTTTTAACCCAGTAGTTGAATTTTTAACTAAAAAACGATGAATTCGCAACGAACAATGTAAAAAAAATTTCTATTATAATTCAGAAATATTTCTTCTTTGAAATACTACTTCTACTCTGAAAACTGCTTGAAGTACTTTTATTACCTAAAATTTAGAAGAGGGAACTTTCAAATTGTAACGAATTCTGACTTGGAAGAGGGATTTTTGAAAATTCCTTTCTTCTAAATCCGAATTATAATTCCAGGGTGTCTAGCGACCTTGAAAAACCTGGAATTCTCCTTGATTTTTTTTAAACCTTGAAAACCTGGAAACCTCCTTGAATTTTTCACGAGAACCTTGAATTAATTTTTTTTTAAATAGTTATTTTATTGAAATGTGAAGAGTAATTAAAATCTTTTAGTCTATTATGAAAGAAAAATCTCGTTTAGAAGAGATATTGCTACTGAAAAGTTTTTTATTTACAATTAACAGACTTTAATATTGTGGATAATTCTAGAAGTTTTTTATTTCTTCAGCGCTGATACAGAATGTTAATGTATACATTTTCTTGTGATATTCAATTTACAAATTATAAAAATTATTAGTTGAAAATGTCGATGTTAATTCAGTTTCAGAATTATAATGAGCCATGGCTATATGATTTGAAATAATTCAATGATTTCAACGAATACGAAAGGTTTCACAAACAAAAATTTAAGAAATATTTCAAAAATATTTCGAAACATTTCAAAGATTTGAAATGAGTTCAAATTTTTTTAGAAGATTTCACAAAGATTTCAAATATTTGCATGATTTCAAATTAATACAAAAGATTTCACAAATATTTCAAAATTTTAATAAAGATTTTAAACAAAACAAGAATTTCAAAGATTTCAAACGTTTTCAATTTTTTTTGAAGATTTCAAAAGATTACACAAAGATTTCTAATATTTCAGTGATTTCCAACGAATAAGAAAGATTTTAGAAAATTTTACAAAGAATTCATGAGGATTTCAACAGATTTAGAATATTTCAAAGGTTTCGAAAGGGTACAGTAGATTGGAAAATATTTCAAAGCTTTTAAAGGATTTCAACATTTTGCAGATGATTTAAAAATATTTCACAAGGATTTTAAATATTTCAATGATTTCAAACGAATACAAAAGATTTCACAAATATTTCAAAGATTTTATAGAAAATTTATAAAAGATTAAAAAAGAATACAAGAATTTCAAAGATTTAAAAAAGGGTACGGTACACCAAATTTCAAAGATGTAAAAAAATTTGAAAGGTTTTGAACGATTTCAAATTTTTTTAGAAGATTTAAAAAGATTTCACAAATATTTCAAATAATTAATAAGGATTTCAAAAC
>CAKNYM010050492.1:246250-283357 GCA_932195095.1 Andricus curvator | reverse complement strand
TACTAAAATAACTTGGAAGGAAGAATGATCCAATATGATAAATCTGTAATAAATATTATAGGTTATGTAAATGAATATTGGCTATAATCTTCTTACAGATGACAACTCGTATAAGGTGAATGTCCCAGTAATCGTGAAACTTAGTTATAGTTTGAATATATTGTTACAAAATTGTGTTAAAAGTAACATTTAATGATAAACCCAACTTATTTTCAGCATTTTATGATAGCAATTTACATTCATTCAAATAAAATAAAAAACGAGAAAATTGGCATCACGATTACTGGGACTAAGGTCAGAAAAATTATTATGATTGTATTTAAAAAAACAAAAATCCTTCACTTCATATAAAAACAATCGTCGCAATTTCGTATGTCATAGGGTGACCTCTTTTTTAAACCTAAAATTGATAGAACTAAAAAAGTAGATTTCTACTTTGATCGATCGCCGGTAATTATTTCAATTCATGTATTTTTACTATTTCACTTTCAATAACAACTGTTCTTTTTTAATGAATGATTATTATGCATCTTTGTTAATATGTTTAAAATGTATTTCACTAATTTTTGGTGACCTCTATATTCAAATGAAAATCAACATAAGTATAAAAGTATATTTCTTAGTTTATCGATCACCAATAATAGGGAGATTTTGCATAGCGTCCCGTAGCTTGTGGAGTCACGTGTTGACGTTACTGCGCATGCTCTGCGAGTTTATTGTGGTAATAAAAACGTTAGTCACGTATTGACGTTACTGCGCATGCTCTGCGAGTTTAGCGTTGTCCTTTTCCGCTATCCGACGTTCGTTAGCGTATCATTTACTACAACATGGCGACTACCATGATCTGGGACAATGGAGGTTACCTGTTTTTATATGAAGGATGTATATTTGTTTTCATCGGCCTGAGTGAAGGCGTTACTCTCAGCCATTTCTTTGCTTTTCGAGATAGATTCATAAGAGATTTGAGTTACTCTCTCGAACAATTAAGATAGAATGAATCCTCTCTAGCGGCAGATAAAAGTCCTAACTTTGACGATTTATTTTGGTCGGAAATTGTCGGTACGATCAGCAAGAGTACTATTAAAAATCACTGCTGACTTTGAAACGTGATTAATCGTTGAAAAATGGAGCGAGAAACTTTGTTAAAAACCCGTTAGAAAGCTCATGAAATTATGCGCCTTGTGAGCCATAATAGAAGTATTTCTGAACTTTTGAAGAGAATATACTGCGTGAGAAGTGTGGAAAAAAAATTCAAGAATTTCTCGAATTTTGTACCTCGAATTCAACTTGTGGCATGACCTAGGAAAAGTTGTAGCAAAAATCTCAAATTCATACCAATTAGTCTTCGAAATCTGATCTTAAATTTAAGCCAATAAAACTTTAAAAATCTTCACGAGTTCTCGAGAAACGACTAAAAATGTCCAAGTGTGTTTGCGCTGAATTTTAATAGCTTTAGCAGCGAGTCTGGACGTCTGCGTTGCTCGCTTAAATTGAAGATGGGATTTCACAAATTACGTCCTGTCAATTTCCGTTTTTTTCTTAAGTATCCTAAGTCACAGCAGGAGTAGAAGTTATGAAACAAAATCTGAGAAATTCTCAGCGACCATCGCTCTCGCGGTCGACAGCAGTAATCGCCGACTGAATCTTGACATTTAAGGCTTGGACATTTTTAGTCTTATCTCGAGAACCCGTGAAGATTTTTTAGGTTTTATTAGCTTAAATTAAAGATAAGGCTGCAAAGCATAATTGGTATTAATTTGAGTGTTATTAGCTTAAATTAAAGATGAGACTTTAAAGCCTAATTGGTATGAATTTGAGATTTTTGCTACAACTTGCCTGGGTGAGGCCACAAGTTGAATTCGAGGTACAAAATTCGAGAAATTATTGAATTTTTTTTTCAACTTCTCACGCAGTATATTCTCTTCTAAAGTTCAGAAATACTTCTATTAGGGCTCACAAGACGTGTAATTTCATAAGTTTAATAACGGCTTTTTAAAAAAGTTTCTCGCTCCATTTTTCAACGAGTAATCACTTTTCAAAGTCAGCAGTGATTTTTAATAGTACTTTCGCTGACCGTACCGACAATTTTCGACGCTGGTGTATATACATGCATACCCTCACGCAACTACATGTGCAAGTATGCATGAACTTATCGATATATATACATACATATATAATCGTTTCCACATCACCTTTGAGGTAGAGTAAGTAAACCGTTTTTTTAAACGTGGTATGCCTAGTAGGCCTAATCCACAAGCTTTTTTTCAGAAAAGCAGCAGAAGATTTTTAGTTGTATCCGATGTTAGTTAATTAGGCTTTTGTTTTTAGTCTTTTAGAGCACTTGGATGGGCCTGGTAGACTTCTTTTTGAAGGCCTGGATGGGCCAGGTTGATTTACCATATGTCTTCTTGGAAGTCGGCAGGATTTTCTTCGGGATCACCCTCTTCCTCCGCAGCTTCTTCTTATTCTTCTTCCTATTCCTCCTTTTCTTCTTCTTCTTCTCCTTCTTCCATTAATGCTGATAATTTTGTCAGTCTGTCGACTGCTCCAAGCTCCTCTTCATTTTCCTCCTCCTCGTCAGAGTCTGCTATGATTTCTGAAACGTTTTCCCAGGAGTTTCCATTGCAGAACGAGCAGATGATGGAGCACTTCAAACCTGCTTTCCTGCAGTCATATTTCGAACCGCATCCTATTTTGCACTTACAGGAAATAAACTGCAACAGTTCCTCTGGAGCATCATCTTTTTTGGTTGTGACTGGAGTAAGTCCGTGTTTATTTTCCTGCCATCCCGATTCCTATGGATTTTTTTTATTGTCCATCCATGCTTGGACTTGATGGTAGGTCCGTAACGAGTGTTCTCGTGCAGCTTCTATTGTCGGTGGCAATGTCTGTAAATTAAATTTACTTTTTGTTACTGATCATCGAAAATGAAAACAGCGAAGAGAGCCCAAATTTTCTCCTGAAGTAGTAACGAGATCAGGATCTGCATTCGGGTCTTCAAAGATTTCTACATCCTTCTTCAACTGTTCGTTCTTTTGCAGTGTATTGATGAACTTCACTTTTCCCTTACCGTACATTGCAGCGGTTGTGTCTCTGCTGCTGTCTCTGCAGTGGAACTGTTCCTAAACAAATATAAAATTCTGGTACCAGTAAAAGTTCAACAATCGATACAACCGGTCTTTAAGCATCTCTATAGACCCGCGGTACAATTGAATGGCCCCCACCCCCATAGGGATTCTGCCATGACCGATTGAGTGAAAATAGTGGTATTTAAATTTCACCACATCACAACACCCCCGGACCAGACCGGAAAATCCCCAGGCAAGAATAGTCACGACTCCGTCGCGGCGCCTTCCATCAACCATAGGGCAATCCGGAGTCATGGCCACCATATGGGCTCTTGAACTATGGTCATGAGTAGGCAGTGAATCACATGGTAGCCTAGGAGTTGGTATGATGATGAATGAGAGGGCAAAACAGCATGTCAATGAGCATAAATTTGTATCTCCGAGATTGCTGTGGGTTACAATGAAAGTGGAAATCACAAGATTATTTATCATAGCGTGCTGCACCTCAATTGATGGTAAAACTTGCAATCATGGGGAAAGAATCATGCTACTAGGAGGTATGAATACGTTTCAGTCCAACGCAAGAGTACGTAAAGGGTTCTAGGTAAGGAAAACGAATGAGAACGGGTACAGATTGCTTAGCTTATGTTTACAAAAGGGCTTTTTTATTACAAATACTTGGTTAAGGCATGAAATGATCCACTTGTACACCTATTGCAGAGGTGAATGCCACAGTATGATTAACTTCGTTGTTGCGAATACAACATTGCTTCAGACGATAAGGGGTTAGGACAAGTTGATGAGTACGTGTATGCTGGTAGTTCATTTACTACTGATGAAAGGATCGATGGAGAAATAGCCAGGTGTATAATCGACGGTAGAAAGTTTATCGGCAGTATAGGAACCATTACCTGAAGTGAAAACATATCAACTGAAGCTAACATTGCAATATTTAATTCTGTACTTGCATCCACTATGCTGTACAGTAGCGAGACCTGGACCTACAAAGAAAAGTATAAGAGTAATGTTAACGCGGTTGGCTTGAAGCTCCTGCGTTTTATTGCACATGTAAAATCAAAATTAAATTGATGAAAATTAATTTAAATACTTTATTTTATTTTATTTTATTAAAATCAATTGCCAATTATAAAATCAATGGTCAGCGGCTATACCACGCTGAAAAACCCAGTTCTCGTCAGATCACTGAAGTTAAGCAGCGTTGGACGCGGTTAGTACTTGGATGGGTGACCATTCAAGAATACTGACATGAGTGCTGTTGGCATATCGTGGGTGTGGTGAGCCCACACTTGTAGTTATTTATAACTACAAGAAAAACCTAGAAACACTACCCGAATCGGGTAGTGTCACGCCTACCCTGAAAGGGAAATGGTTTAATGGTATATATATATCTGGTCCAAAATCGTTTCGGTCTTTTATTGGTATACATTTTAACTGGTGTCATACCCGTTACATCATGGTGGATTTCAATGATGATACATTCTATGGTATGCATCCATGTATACCATTGAGAATGATTTTTAAGTCTTTGATCAAGATTCTAAAGAATTTTGAGAGTTCACGGTTAACTCTCAGAACCATATTGGCTTGTGAGTTCTCATTTGGGTGAATTTCCGCATCTTCTACCTTTTTTTCGTCCTCAGAATTTGTTTCTTCAGACAATATTTGCACGTCTATGAATCTGAAATTACGTATCCTAGAGTCTTGATTGTTGATTTTCTGATCTCTGTAGTTTTTTGGATTGTAGTATCCAAATTCTAATTTTGATTAAAAATCGAATTAGTGTGTCGCATTCCATGAAAAATTCAAGTTTTTAGTGCAATGCGCATATTTGTTGCTCCATTAACGACATCTAGTCCCACTACTGATGTTGAGTAATCCGCGTCTACGTCACGTATTTTATTATCTATTATCTCTTGTGTTCGTTGGATACTTCTGATGGTGTCGAACATATTTTCGGATCGGTGATTGATGATCTTTGTTATTTCTGTAAAAATCGTAGTTTCCGAAGTAATCTGTTGTCCGGTCTTGTTAATCTTTCCATTAAATTATATACAACAGATTCTATTTTATCTTCAACATCCCGATTAACTTGTTCTACTGTTCAGCGAGAGAATTCCACTTTAAGGGCATCCTTACCTTCAAATTTCATGGCCGATTGTCCTGAGAGGAGCATAGCAGGATTTACAGAATAGATTATACTTTTGGACACCGCTGTAGTATCTCATTATATACTTCATCACGAGCTTCCTCATTTGAATCGGATTATATCACTGAGTTTTCCATATTTTAGCGATTCATCGCGTTTTAATTAGATTTTTTATCGTTTTGACTGCAAGTCCTAGGTTTCCAACCGCGGGACATTCTGATTTATGCTATTCTACGTCTTTGCTTTACGAAACCTAGTGTCCCTGTTGAGACTAAGCTGAAATTAAATAGACATGACTGATGAAAATTGAATGCATGATTGATCAAACACATGAATTTATTAGTCGCGGTGTATAAATTAATCTTTTATCTTTAGTCTCTCGAACAAGTTGAAATAGTGTTTGCAGTTTACTTCCGGAATGTAGATCATTAAATCCGTAACATTGATATATTTGGCTCTAGCTGAATCATCCAAGATCGATGAATGATTACTGAGGCAATTAAGAGCATGAGAGTAATAATTTCTATAACTGAAAACTCTTGAAACTTTCCAACATATTTTGATATAAATTTATGAAACATCTTAGCTATGTACGCAAAAGAACGATTATTCAATCACAGAGAATTTTCAAATCGAGGCAAAGAATTCATGTATAACTTTAAACTACCGCCGTAGCTACTTACGCATAAAAACGATAATTTTTCTATCGCGGGAAATTCGCGGATTCGGCAGAGTACAATTCGCGACTTCAAACATACCAATGGAAAATCATAAATCACATAGCGTTCTGAGATCAAATTCAAAATGAAAAACCACATATCAATTCGAAATCATATCAATTCAAAATCACACATCATAAATCATATATCAAAAAATCATAATTCACGCAATCTTAGCAATGAGCTGAGATCCCTGAAAACCAACCCTACATAGGAATATAGGGATAGGTAGCCGTATAAGCGTGCATCTTGGACAGAATCGAGGATTGGAGATCGGAATTACGCTTAATGTAGGGGACTAATTCCGATCGACTAGGTGCGACGGTTTTCAAACCCAAATCTGACTGATACTCACCGGTCCTTCAGTAGTCACTCCTATCAGGAGGAAGACGATCCGGACTGCCTATTGACCTGATCGAGCTCTCTATATCGTATAGATTTGTCAAGTCGTTTGTGCGGAATCACCGCGGAGCGACGTCTGCCGTTCACTCGGCCGATGACTCAGCGTAAAAAATTAAAATTGAATTGTTTTATAAATAGTTTTAAAGATCAACTGATATGAGAGTATTCACATATTATGTGACGTTATTTTTAGTGATTTTTGAGTCACCCCTCCCTCTTGTGACAATGTGTAACGTTTCGGTGACCCCCCCCCCCAAAGAGATATGTGACACTTAAACTGACCCCCTCCTATTTTGAAATACGAAATCATAATAGGTTAAAGAATTAACCAATTTTTTGATAACTCCTGATTTCAACCTTTCACTTAACCAACGTGTGTTCCCTGAAAGATATTAAGTCTAGTCAATTCAGCGTAAAAATATGTGGTATAATTTTGTTATAGGGAAGCGGCGCCTAATTTGGCACCCGAAAATATATCTCTTAATTCAAAGAATAAATAAAACAAAAAGTTCCACTTGTGATAATATTTTGCTAAGAATCTTTTAATTTTGGAAAAATGTGTACAAGTGAACACATATTATACCAAATTTAAATCATTTTACTTAAGATTAGCATACTAAAGCATCCACACGACTTTAAAATATAGATTAGACAAAAAAAGTATAAGTTTGATGCAAATTACCTTATTGTTCACTGCTTTTGTCCCGCTTCAATAATATCTACAAAACATGGAAAAATCACTTGACTTAACTTTTAAGGATAAACATACAACGCTTACCACAAATGGTATAATTTTTTCTTCGATGATCCCTCAATACATACTTAGATTTGAGTATGTGTTATAAATTCTTTTAGAATGTTTCAATAAATACGAGTGCTCCACATTGGACGCCGCTCCCCTATGATAAAAAAAATTGTAGTAAAAAAAGAACATTATCTTAATTTATGGCAATTCATAACATCAAATATTTGCTCACTTTGAACACTCGTGGCATGACGTAATGTCATTCGCGTCATATACAAGTGTCAAGAAAACACAAAACGCTTTTGCGTTACCATTTAAAATACTCCAAATGAGCTAATATTTGACATAAATATGTAGTTATTTTTTGGTCTTGTATGATTGAAGCCTTTAGCACATATGTCATTCCCCATCAAAGTATTTATGTTTTTTTGAATAACAAAAACGGGTCAAATTGTAATTAATCTAATTGGGCGGGTTCATTAAAACCCTAGTAATGCTTTCACGAATTATCGTTAAGGGAAGCGTTCCTGTTGATAAATTATTTAGGTAACTCAGTTTTTGAAGACCAGGGCTTTACACGTATGCTAGGGGGCTTACAAATTGTGAGGGCGCTGTCCTGTGGATACAGATTAGCGGAGTACGTATCAAAATGCAGCCAATAGAATTCTGTTCCTTCTGTACATTACAAAAGAAACGGTATTCTATTGGTTGTATTATAGTCCGTACTCGGCTAATATGTATACCCACGCGACAGCGCCCTGAGTGTCACGAAGTTAACTGCTTATTTCGAAATATATGTATATGAGGCATTCCATTTCACCAAAAGCAAACCATGGTTTGACGAAGAGTGCAAACTCTGGTTTGAGAAACGTCGGAAGGCCAGACTAAGTAGTTTACAAAATAAATGCGATCAAACACATAAGAAATATCTCGAGATTAGCAAAAGTACAAATAGGCTCTATAGATCCAAGAAAAGGGAGTGGGAAAAGAATAAAATAATATCAATAGAAGCGCATAATAAACAAAATAACCCGCGTGAGATGTACAGGGGAATCAATTTTATAAAGAAAGGCTTTCAAAGTAGAACGGAAGTAATGAGGGACGAAAATGGCAATCTAGTAGCCGATGCGACAGAGAGACTGAATTTATGGAAAGATTATTTCGATAAACTATTAAATGTACGCGAAGCCCCCGTTGAAGGTAATCTCGGCGAAATCCACACTGCTGATCTATTAATTAACGATCCTACTGATATAGAAATAGAAATGGCCATAAAGAAGTTGAAAAATAACAAAGCCGCGGGCATCGATGACCTACCGTCAGAACTGATAAAAAATGGAGGCCCTTGCCTCACAAGGCAAATTTGTACATTGATACGCGCAGTTTGGAAAACAGAACGCATGCCGGAAGAATGGAATACCTCTATCATTATTCCCATCTTTAAAAAAGGCGATAAAACTAACTGTAACAACTATCGGGGAATTTCACTTGTGCCTTCGTGCTACAAGATCCTGTCTAATGTTATCCTAAGTAGACTAACTCTTTTTGCCGAGGAAATCATTGGGGATTACCAGTGTGGATTCCGCCGAAACCGATCTACAAGCGATCAAATGTTTACAATTAGACAACTGTTAGAAAAGAAATGGGAATTTAATGAAGCAGTACATCAGCTATTTATCGATTTTAAAAAAGCTTACGACTCTATTATACGCGCGCGAATGTACTGGATCCTAGAGTTCTTGGGTGTGCCAAGAAAATTGGTTAGACTTATCGAAATTTGCTTAAGCGGCAGTAAGGGTAGAATACGCGTAAACGGTAGTTTATCTGAAGAGTTTTCGATCCGCGATGGCCTGAAACAGGGCGATGCACTTTCGTGCGTCCTTTTTAACTTAGTTTTAGAATACGTAGTTAGGCAAGTGCAGGCGAATCCGACCGGTGCTACCCTCAATGGGGTAATACAAATTCTTGGATATGCGGATGATCTCGACGTACTAGGGGATGATAAAGAAACGGTAGCTAAACATGCAGAAATCTTGATCGCAAAAGCCAAGCAGATTGGCTTGGAAGTTAGCGAATCGAAGACAAAATATATGACCGTCGTCAGGTCCGGACAAAGTAATCAAGACGGGGATCTAATGGCCGGAAATATGAAATTCGAAAGGGTTAACGAGTTTAAATACCTCGGGTCTATTATAACTAGCGAAAATAAGATTAAAACGGAAATCAATGCGCGGCTACACGCTGGCAATGGGTGCTATTATGCAGCAAACACGCTACTAAAATCGCGATCGCTATCTAGAAACATCAAAGTAAGAATTTACAAAACGATAATAATGCCGGTCGTCATGTACGGGTGTGAAACGTGGGCGCTGACGAAAGGAGAAGAGAATAGGTTTAGAGTTTTCGAGAATAAAGTACTTAGAAAAATCTATGGTCCAAAAAGGGACGAAGAGACCGGCGAGTGGAGAAAACTGCATAATGATGAGCTGCACGCTCTCTACGGGTCAGCAAATATTAATAGAGTTATGAAAGCGCGTAAATTAAGATGGGCGGGGCATGTAGCAAGAATGGGTAATGAAAGAACAGTGGCGCAAGTTTTAAGAGGGAGACCGACTGGTAAGAGACCCCTAGGCAAACCGAGAAACAGATGGGAGAAAAATGTAAGGGATGATCTAAAAGAACTAGGACATGATCACTTAAACTGGATGGAGAATGCACAAGACAGAGATGTGTGGCGGTCTCGGGTAGATGAGGCAATGAACTTTCGAGTTCGAACTGCTAATCTATAATAATATAATAATATGCGCAACGACCAAAAGAAATGTTTTTTGCTTTTCTTCAAACTGCGGTCAATTGTTGTACTATTGGAACTTACTGTGGGTGGAAAGTCATAGTTCACCGTATTGCATGGTTACCGAGTGGGGTGGTAGTTGGTACACTTTTGGTTTACATACCATATTTTGCAATAGAATATTATGGGGACGAAATCAAACCTAATAAAGTTTGTAAATAACCAATTCGATAAGAAATTCAAAAAGCTTCATGTTGTTGCTTAGTATTTCTGAAAATTATGTGTCTATTCTATAGTTTTTTCAAAATTTAAAATTTAAATGCTGAATATCTCGAAAAACTTATCCTCAGATTTTGATGAAGTGCATAGTAAAACAAAGCTTAATATTTCTAGTTTATAAACCTGAATGGATATAACAGTCATTTTAAGACAATGTCAAATATTAATTAAAATTAATATATAATTGCAAAACTCGAGGAGTGTTCCTTAGTTGTTTTTTATTTCATTCTGTTAGATTCTGAATTCAGACTCCTTGAGTTTTGCAATGTTATAATTATTTTAACTAATATTTCAGAGTGTCATAAAATCTTTATTATATCCATCCAGGGTTATAAACTAGAAATTCTAAGCTTTCTTTTAATATGTATTTTATCAAAATCTGAGGATACGTGTTTTTAAATATTCGGAATTTTAATTTTCAATTTCAAAGAGCTATAGGAAGCACAAATATTTTTGGAAAATGTTTACCACCGTCGCAAATTTTGTCAAATTTTCTATCGATTCATCAAGTGCAAACTTTATTAGGTTTGGTTTCGACGCAGTAGCATTTCAATGAAAAATAGGCTGATCCTATTTGGACTAACTACCACCCCCCGTAACTCGGTATCCAATCAATATGGTAGCTTATGGTTTTGAACCTACAATTATGTCCTATAATTATACAATTTACCGCAGTTTTGAAAAAAATCAAAAAACATTAGGATTAGGCAGTGCGCTCCTATGAAATCGAATGTCCCATATGTATACATAAATGAATTTTGCTACCAGTATTCAGGCAATCGATAGCTTGGAAGTATATCTTTGATCGATATTTGTATAGAAATCGATCGTGTGGTTTCTCTCCCAGACAGAGATCGCGCAATTCAAACTTGCATGCAGAATGGAAAATATAGGGATGAAGTTCAATTTGGTTTGCGTAAACACGGAAGTGATATGTTTGCATATCGAAGATATAATTAATTTGTTCTATCTAAAAAGAGATAAGAAGATCTATTGGCGTTTTCCAGAATTCGTATCTGTAACAAGAGCGAGGTCTCACAAACTGAAATCGGTACCTGGGGATAGCCATGGGGGCAAGATAATCACCTGCAGCGCACAAATGCACTTTCATGGAAAATGACCCACCTAAAAAAAAATTCAGGCTCATCCTAGTGTTCACTCTAATGAATCAACTGGTGAAGACGATTCATATTGTTGAGTATTTCCAATGGAAGTTGTGCGTGCGTTTTGATTTTTTTAACCTGCTTTAAACAAAAAGTTTTGTTCAAAAGTGTTGGCATTTGATCTATATTTTACTATGAATTTTATTGTATTGCCATACAAGTTTCGCAAAGATTTCGTCATTAGATTAGAAAGTGTGAACTGCATTTTCACCCCAAATTCAATTATTACGAGGAGTTAAGCTGGAAGGGAGTTCCTTCACAAATATCAATTCAGTTCGTAGTATTTCTGCTTGGATTCACATGAGCTTCATGTTGCTAATTAAATTTCGTTGCTAATTATCCATAAAAATTAGACCCAGTACGCAGACTGTCGTCTGACGCTCGTCTGAGCTGCTGACAGTACCCTGCTGAATCTTAGATGTTTGACATGTTCAGAGGATCTAGCGCGCAGGTTTCTCGTAGCCGAAATTATGAGAGGATAAAGAAATTCATGTTTTCCATTCCTCCATATTGCCTTTACTCCATGCCTCAGCTCTTGCTTTTCCAAAACAGATACTGAAATATATATAAATCCAAAAACGCTCAGGAAGCACGAACAAGTGGGCGAAGGAGCCTTTCTGTACAAGACGGCGGAGAGGACTGCTGGAAGCCTCGACCTTGACTTCAAAATCAGGGGTGAGGAAAATGCATAAAATCGTATCCATTTCGAGCACTCACTCCTGAAGGCCCGGATTAAGAAAGCACAGGATAAAAACTTCCGCGAACAGTGAAATCGGGCATGGAGTGTTTCATTTCGGCATGTCAAGACGGTGTCATATCGACTCTAGTATACTGCCGCCACATTTTAAGCCAAGACATTCCCAATGATAGCTGCAGAGCATGTCATGCACACCCCGAGCATCTAGGGCACATAGTATCTAGTTATCCAAATCATGCGGGAACGACCTACATACAAAGACACAATGCGGCACGAAGAGTTATTTATTACTACCTCTGACACTCTCACGACATTAGCCCAAATACCACTCCGCTAAACGCTCCCAGGGATATAGAGTCAATTGTCGAAAATGAGAAGTGCCGCATATACTGAATTCATATTCTCGACAATTGTTTCTGTCGCGTACTCGAGGCCTGACCTAGTTCTCCTTTTCGTCGAGAAACGATCCATGTTCGTTAGCGAATTTCCGGCACCAGCTGACAAAAACGTCATAGCCAAGGAGAAAGAAAAGAAAGAAAGGTGTAAAGACCTTATAAGGGATGAAAATAATTTTCGTGATGTAAATATTCTTGATTTAACGTCTGGGAATAACAATTTAGAATTTTTAAGGAAAAACCTTATTTAATCGACTTCTTCCAGACCATTTATTAAAATTATTGTACACAAAAATGACGTTTCGGAATCAGACCGATTCCCTCATCAGATTATCTTTAATATTTCGCAGATAGTCGGTTAATATTTTGAAATATAAACAGTAGGTGAAATCGGGGAAACTTTTCTCTCAAAAAATGTATTAAAATAGTCATTCTCAATATAACTATAGTGCTCATTTTAAAGTAATTAGGACCTTAGTGATGAAAATATGTAGAATTTTAATTAATATGTTGATTATTCGTATTTGAAAAATTTATATAATAGTTTTGTTAAGAATTAAAAAATCAAAATTTTAATCTATGAACTATCCTCTCTTACCTATGTTCCTCCAGGCGAGAGCCTTTCTTTACAAGAAAGAACCAAAAGGTTTTATTTCACAGGATTGATTGGAAATCGTACATCATAGGATGAATTATCAGAAATCATACGAAATCACGAATCTAAGTCATTATAAATTCGGAATATTTATCTTTTTAACGTTTCTGTTTATAAAGCGATCGCTGGAATGTTGCATTCAACAATTGACAAAAAAGATAGCCCTCAATATTGACTCACAAATATGAAGCTTACAAAATTACTCCAACTAATCTTAAACTAAAATAACTGTGGTATTTGTAATAATTAGTCACATTTCAGATCACATCACTTTATTCCTGTTATCAATGCCGGGTGATACAAGACTGTCTCCAATGGGCCCAAATCCACTTGATTATGCTGATGAGCATGCGCGTAACATCCTTATGTCTATATATACAATATACGCATATACCACATCTTTCCCCCGTGACAAAAGAATGATGGGATCCATTTCCTGTTTTCTATAAATATAGTAATATAGTACATTAATTATTTAAGCGCTAATCGGGGTGAGCGCCTGTGCGGTTGTATGCTTGATGTTTTACATTTTTTCGTTTCCTCTACGATACATCCTTTACGGATTTGATCAATATGTCTTTTAGCTATCAAATTATCGCTTAGCTTTACCGTGAACGTGACTGGTGACTTTTGTTCTACAATTAGAGCAGATGTCCAGTCTGGATAATTTTTTCTAAAGTCTTTAGCCATGACCTTTCCACCAACATTAAAGTTTCGAATTTTTGGTTTAGGCCCGTTTTTAATTTGTGAAGTTTGACGTTTGTCTACACTGAGTTCTACTAGTGGGCGCACTAAGGAGAATCTGGTTCGCAATTCGCGTTTATAGATCAATGAGGCAGGAGAAACTCCTGTGGTTGCATGTGCTGTTGTTCGATAGTCCGATAAAAATTGTGTAATCGCTTCATCCAAAGACGAGCCGCTTTTCCAAATTTTTTGAACATTATTTTTGAAGGTTCCCACAAAATCTTCTGCTGCTCCATTACTGGCCGGATGATTAACTGGTGAAAAGGTATGCTTAATGCCTCTCGCAGTAGTGAACTGATTAAATTCGGCGCTTGTAAACGTAGTGCCATTATCGGACACAATTTGGAAGGGAAAACCATGTCGAGCAAATAAACTATCTAGTACATTAATCGGTTTCTTTGACATAATATTATTTTTCATATTTATAGCTTCCGGCCATTTTGAATGTGCATCTAAAACTACTGAAATCATATCTCCGTGAAATGGCCCCAAGAAATCCATGTGAATTCGGAACCACGGCTTCTCCGGCCATGTCCACGGGTGTAACTGCGTTCTTGGAGGATTACTACCAGCTTCTAGACATTCTTTGCAATTCTTTGCCAAAGTTTCAATATTTGAATCTATACCTGGCCACCAGAAAAAAGATCTGTCTATTTCCTTCATGCGAAAAATCCCGAAATGACTAGCGTGCAGTTCCGTTAAAATCTCTGTTCTTAATACTTCGGGTATAGTCACCCAATAACCCCAAAGAACGCAATTACTCTCGACACTAAGTTCATTACGTTTCATGTAAAAAGGTGCCAATACATTATCAATTTTTACTGTGTTGGTTGGCCAACCATCTCGAATTGCTCTCATGATTCTACACAATGTATTATCTTTAAGCGTTTGTTGAGCCACCTCTTTAGCGTTTATAAACCTGCGATCATTAATATATTTTATATTAATATTTAATTCCAAATCTTTGCTTTTATTCGTGGTTTGCTCTTTCATAGGCAGTCGTGACAGACTGTCAGCAAGTGCATTATCTTTAGATTTAATATATCTAATCTTAAACTGAAACGCTGATAAAAATAAAGCCCAACGTTGTAATCTATTCGCCGCAATTAAGGGTATGCCGCACTTAGGACCAAATATCAAGGTCAGCGGTTGATGATCGGTTTCGAGCACAAATTCTCTTTTATACAAATACATATAAAATTTTTTTACGCCAAAAATAATAGCTGCCGCCTCTCTATGAATCTGAGCGTAATGCGTTTCTGCTTTATTTAGTCGCCGTGATGCAAAAGAAATAGGTCGCACTTGACTATTTTCCATCTTGTGGGAAATTACTGCTCCCAAACCATCCGGTGATGCGTCGCATGCCAAAATTAACTCTAAGTCAGGATCGTAGTGCACTAGTACTCTAAAGGATGCAATAACTTTTTGTATCTTCACGAATGCCTCTTCACACAATTCGTTCCAGAGCCATTTATTATTTGTTTTAAGTAAATCATATAAGGGTTTAAGCTTCGTCGCCCTATTTTCTATAAACCTTTCGAAATGCGCTACTAGACCAAGAAATGATTGCAGCTGTTTAATGTTTACTGGGGTCGGGGCATGAACAATCGCTTCCGTTTTGTCTAATGTTTGTCGAATTCCTACCTTATCAATAATCAGCCCAAAATACTGTATTTGATCGGCTTTGAAAACACATTTATCTTTATTGATTCTTAGACCGATTGCACATAATCGTCTACACAATTGGTCCAGTTTTTCGTCATGCTCCTCTTCCGTTTTCCCTGTGACGAATGCATCATCTAAAAAAAAATCTACTCCCGGAAGATCTGCCGTTAAATCATCCATTATTTTTTGGAATTCCGCAGGAGCTGACGCTATACCAAAAGGTAAACGATTATACTGAAATAACCCTCTATGGGTAGTTATCGTTGTATATTTTTTACTATCTTCCTCCAATATTACCTGCTGATAGGCGTTCGATAAATCAATTTTAGAAAATTTTACCTCCCCTGACAGTTTCTTCAAAATTGCTTCGCTACGGGGTAACGGGTATTGTTTTATTTCGAGGCAGAAATTCACTGTAATTTTATAGTCACCACAAATACGTATCGAACCATCATTTTTTAGAAGTGGAACAATTGGTGTAGCCCACTCCGAAAAATCAACAGGTGTCAGAGCATTACTTTTAATTAGTTTATCCAATTCAGCATTTGTCCCTTCAATTAATGCAAATGGCAGCGGTCTAGTCTTTTTAAATACTGGTTTCGAATCAGGCTTCAACAAAAGGGATATTTTTTTTTATTATATGTCCCCAACCCATTCGCAAATAATTGCGGGTATTTATTTTCTAGAATTCCCTGCATCGAAACATTTGGCCCCAGCTTATTAACACGTGTCAGCGGAATTGGAAATAAATTAAACTTCTTGAGCCAAGGTCGACCTAACAGGGGAATCTCAGTTTCAACTACGTAACAATCACCTACCGCTTTTATGCCATTACATTCGATTATTAAATTTCGCATTACCCCGACAGGGGCTATCACTAATCCCCCCACTACTTTAAATTTATCCTGTAATTTTTCCACTTCGATTTTAGGAAACCATTTCAATTTATCTTTTTCAGATATCGCCGTAACTGCTGAACCGGTATCTATTTCCATTTTCAGAGGAACGTTGTTGACAAGAATAGTTAAGAATTGAGGATCCACTCTATCATTACGTACCTTGTTGATTTCCTCTAACTTATAAATAGAGTTTACCACGCTGTTGATAAGGTCCTCTTGATCCTCGTCATTGTTCTCGGACGGTGCCCCTGATAACAAATTCACGGTATCTCTGCTTGCTTGCTTTTGTTTCCGGCAAACTTTAATGAGATGACCTTGAACTCCACAATTGCGACACTTATAATCCTTGTAGTAACAATTTGGTTTCGCATGACCAACTCTACCACATTGTAAAACACGTTGGTTTCTTCCCTGCTTGAGAACTCGGTTCGCCTTTACGCTGTAACTTATTTTTCATTTGTTGATGATCCATCTTGTGTACTTGTAGATTAGCGTCCGATGTAGTGTTGGCCTCGATGTCCCTGCGAGCATTTATTTGAGCTGTTTCGATTTCAGTAGCCAGAGCCACTGCCTTATCAAAGGTCAAATTTGTTTGACGGAAAAGTCCAATCTTTGTTGTCATATCATAAACTCCAGCGACAAATTGATCACGAAGGCGTTCTTGGTCGTTCGTGAATTTGCAGTGGCGAGCTGCCAACTTTAATTCAGCGACGAATTCCGTGATTTTAATTCCCGCTTTTTGGCAAATCATCGCAAACTTTGCTCTCTCAGCTATTTCCGAAGGGGGCGGAGCTAGATGCTCATTTAATTTTTGAACCACTTGTGCATAGGTTAATTCTTTTAGGTTTTGAGGAGCCGAAAGATTGCGTAGCAAATTATATGTATCAATATCCCCCTTTGTTAAGAGCACTGAGCGTTTTTTATCGTCCGCGATATCTAAAGCATCGAAATAGAATTCTAAACGTTCAATACAAATTTCCCAATCGTCCACACCTAACTTGAACTGTACATGAATTTTATCACTCGAGCCCATTTTGTTAATAAACCGTATATCCTTCTGCTCTTTCACCTTAATATCTTCCTTGGTTTCCTCACTATCCGAATTATTCACTATCCTGTGCTTTTTCAGCGTCACTTTTTCGTATTGTAACTACTAGAAGTTTACGCAGCACATCTAAACTCTGAGATTCATCCACATTTTCAATACCATATTCCCGAATCTTTGCCACTACTTCAGCTTTTGATAACTTATAAATCCAGCTAGTTTTCACTTCCGCCTTTTCCACCGTTTTAATCCCTTCCGACATTGCCTTAACTCACATTACTTTTATTCTTCTTACACTGTTCCACGCTCGTTTAACGTAATCGACAGCACGCGTACTGTAAGTTCAATTAATCCTCGTCGCCACTGTGGTATTTGTAATAATTAGTCACATTTCAGATCACATCACTTTATTCCTGTTATCAATGCCGGGTGATACAAGACTGGCTCCAATGGGCCCAAATCCACTTGATTATGCTGATGAGCATGCGCGTAACATCCTTATCTCTATATATACAATATACGCATATACCACAATAACGAAATAGATAAATTCGGCAATCATCCATGTAAAAAGTGCTTCAAATCATCGATACAAAATCAAACTCTAAATACTTATGATATTACTTCTGCTAATCTCAAACTGAGACAAAAAAATAGATAAACTCACTGAACATCCACTTAAACAGTCTTTTAAATCATCGATACAAAGTTAAATAAAAAAGCTCATGAAATTACACCAACGAGTCTCAAACTGAAATAGAAAAAATAGATTAATTTCCTAAACATCTATTTGAACCACCAGCTTCATTGACATTGGCAAATATCCCAAAAAGGTCTCAGTGTAACTACTCATTGAAGACACGCCCATTGCGGATTTGGGTGCGGTATATCTTGGTGAAGTGCGCTTCAATGATTGATCTCGCTGTAGGTCGGGCACGTCTATTTAGTGTACCCCCTCTCACCGCATTCCTTGGAGTAAGGGAGTGCAATTTGGCCCAGGGGAAATCCTCTTGTTTATGGCCGACCTCGTCGCACTTCTATCACTTCCAAGGGATGGGGCCTCGGTAGGGGTTCGCATTTGGTGTGCCTGACCTTGGTCACTCTTCCCTCTCGTCAAATAATTGGTCCAGGCGGAAGGAACCAACCACGGCCGGGGCCTGGAATCGGGTTGATTTTAGTAGCGGTTCCGTTCGTGGAGGGCCACAGGGTTTGAGGATCCTCGCTAGGTTTCGCAAGTGCTCACTTTAGGAGTTAACTCTGGCCATAGTGTCACCGGATTCTTGCGCAGAGGTTGAGGTTCCTTTATTTCTCGTAGTGGATGAACTCTCTTTCTATAACAACAAATTCGAATTCCCCTATGAACGTTCGGTATAGGATCACTCTTTCACGACGAACGGCTTCAGATTTCGCACATGCACAATTTCCGATTGAGCCTGAGGACCTACCTACCCCTACCTTGAAATTTCGGTCCCTTTTGCTGGCGTTATAATAATGTGCCTATACCTCGTACTCCATATCAAGGTTTCGGCAAACTAATTGCCTTTGCCGCGATTAATATGACCCTTTTTTTCTATGTGTTAATTACTGAGGCCTTGTCTACCTCCTCTTTCATCCCTGAGGTTGGTGACTGCTTGTTACATTTTCGTGTCGAATGTAGTCTGTATGTGCATTTGTCTGTATTTCATGCATTGCAGTCTGTATTGCATTCTATAATGTATATGTGACAGGCAAAGTATGTAATCCAGGCATTATTTATAATGCCTGGCCATTTCAAGCAATTTATATGTAATCGAATACTTATTATACATATAAATTGCCTAAGCATTCTATATAATCCCTAGTCATTATATATACTGCCTGGCCCCACGTAGGTTAGGTATATTATCTTGATTTGGAATATAATGATGCAGTTGAAGAAGGGCATGATAAATTTACAAACACTTATAGAATTCAACACACGTGTACTCACTATTTATTACACATGGCATACTGAAACGACATTTTAATTGACACTTTGTTTTGCAGAAACATTAAAAAAAACTTTTATAAAAAGATTCGTGACAGGCAATTCTTTAAAAATTATTTCAAATATTTTCTATTGAACAACAAAGATTTATAATTTTATAATTTCGAAGATTTATAAAAAGAGGTCCGGAATCAGTGCAAGAATAGGGTGGTCCAAATTTGTACCTGTAAAAATTTTACTTTCAATTTTTGGCGACCGATCGCCCCTCTCCCTAATTTGGTTGTTTTAGAAAACAAAATTCAATTTGTTTTAAATCAGACAACATTAACCCGTGCCCCTGGGGTTTTGAAATTTACGTGGTGTTTTGAATGGTGAAAAACTTGGTTTTCGAAAAAACGGGAAAGAAGTAATTTTTATTCACTTTTTCTGAATTGAACTTTGGTCGCCTCTTAGGGAATGTTCGAAGAATAATTTCGGTCCAATAACCTTTTTATTTTTAAGCCCCGAACCCCCTCGTACTGTACCTTCAGTAATTTTCTGTAACAATTGTAAACGCGGAAATCGCTTTAATTGTTTAAAAGTGGAGGAATGAAATCTATTTCTTCTATTCATTTTTTTCTTAAACATTTTTTTTTAATAAAACCATTAAAACTCATGCAAAAATGAAGACAAAATATATTTTTTTAATTTCTTCAAAACGTAAACTTTCTTAAACCATTTGTGTGCCCGACTGGACAGACAATGTTGTAGATTTGTAAATAGAAAGCCCAAGCCGAGTTTTTTTTGAGCTCGCAAGTTTGAGCGCGCCTAGGGCGCGCGACTGTTGGATCTCGCGCTTCGCGCTCGATTATATATTCACCTCGCGCTACGCGCTCGGGCGTATTTACATCGCGCTTTACGCTCGGCTCCTCTAGATTTCTGAACTTCGTGTTCGACTTCGATGAAAAGAAAAAGTTTGTTTGCGAATCTTATGAAATTATCAAAACCTCTACATATTAAGTGATTGTTAAATTTGTTTTCATTTTAGACTGAAAAGGAACTTTATTTACTCAAGGTTCTATCGACCTTAAGGAAAACATTCTCATCCAGACACTCGCGCTTCGCGCTCGATGTTTGATTTGAAAATCATTTGAACCTTGCGTTCCACGCTCGGTTCTGTGCACCGTATGATAGAAACAAAAAAGTTTGAGCGCACTTACGACGCGCGATTTGGTAAATACACTGAGCGCGCACTTTGTGCTTCGTGTTATATGTTCTTCATATGCAAATTACTAAATTTGTATTTGATTTCAAATGAAAAATAATTATATAATTTAGGCGACAAATTTTATCAGTACAACAAAAATTGATTACAAGTTTGTAAACCTTTTTTTAATGCACAATTTCTGTTCATTTATCTGTTTTCGTACCTTGCATTGTTTTTTCAAAAATTTGATTTTTTTTACTGTCACTGTTATTTTCACGAATAAAACAAAAACTACGCATCCTATCGAAACATGATTCACAACAAATTTGTACCTCCTTATTGGATGAACAAATTTTGTTTATGTCATTTTTTTCGTAGCTCCCGTTATTCGTCTACAAATTTGATTTTTCTATTTTCAATGCTGTTTTTTACGAATAAAACAAAAACTACGCGTCATATCAAAAAGTGAGTCATTAGAAATTTGTAGATCTTTTTTAGGTACACAATTTTGGTAGAATGATCTTTTCTCGTATCTTGCATAGTTTGACAGCAAAATGGAATTATTGATTTTTCATTATTTTTTTGTCCGATCAAAATTTGCATTTTTTATTTTTCGAAAAATTCAAAAAACTGTTATGAAAATATTATAGGATGTTCAAAAAGCAACGTTTTTCTCCTCCTGACTGTTTTTCATATCGTGCGTTTTTGGGCCTAAAATGTTCATTTTCGTTTGTTTTTTGGAATTTTGAAAATCCTATGACTCCAGTAATTTTTTTTATCACGAAAAGTCATTAGGATATTTTGTTCGTCATTTTGCGTACTACTAATAACCGTACATAGAATTTTCAAATCTTCAAAAAAAGTGGTCTCAATCGAACTCGTTCTTTCTTTTTAGGCCATAAAAAAGTGTGCCAAAGCTTAATCAAATCTGATAATTTTTTCGAAAGTTATCGTGGCTACAGACAGACAGACAGACTACAGACTACAGACAGACAGACACCTTGGTAAAAATCGTTTTTTCTGACGTGGAGATTTGATGAAAACCGACTATGTAAAATTTTACATAAAACCAATACCTTCTCATTAGAATGAGAATGTAACAAGTAGCTGACCCTTTCCCTCACCTCAGGCAAAAATCGAGGCAGTATCGGCAGGTCGTTATTAGCCACCAGCAGGTGTCAGAGGTTGAAGATTTCCTAAAATTTGACATAGGTTCATTAAAGCCTTTTTTCAATGATAATAAATTATGGGAAATTGTTGAAACTTAGCAGATGTCTCGTACACATGTGAAGCAAACATTTCGCGACGTCCCTACCTTCAGGCACCAAAGTAGGTGTACCGAAGGTAGAGCTCAAAATGGATGAAAAAAATTTACTAACTAAGCTGATAATTAATTTATCTCAAATTTCTTTATATGAGATGGTAAGTAACCTGGATAAATGCTTAGAGCCGTTCTTCTTTTCCTTCTTGCTTGTGGCTTCTTATAGTGCCGAACCGTAAACTGCGCAACTCCGATGATCTTGCAAACGCCTCCGGTATGCAAGGTTCTGGTAAAGCGGGGTACCAGTTTATTATAGAAAAGCACAAGGTTGAAATTTACTGAAATTTTTTAAGTGTGTTTTTAAGTTCTGGAATAATTTGAAGTTAGGGTCAAATTTGTTTCTCGTTGACTGGCCTATTATGTAATCCGATCACAAATCCTTAGTCTAGTTACATAACGCAAAAGACCTAAGCTCTAGGCTACACCAATGAAGAATGCGTCTTGAGGAATATAAGTATGAAGTACAGTATATCACTGATGATTTGAGAATGAGATGGAAGGAATAGTATATTGCACAACTAAAATGCTCACTTTCTGACCTCTAATTTTTGATTTCGCTAATTATGTTTCCCATTCGCATCCTAAAATTTCTAAATATGAAAAATTTGAAAAAGCATTTCTCGCAATATATACTTTGTACTCAATTCTAATATTGTCGTACGTTTTTCCTAATTGGAAAACATAGAAATCAACTCAGCACAAAGATAGACTGGGCAAGACAGTACGCGTCCCACATTTAGTGTGTGATTGACTACATAACATCTGGCAGGACTTTCACTGCCAAGGTTCGGCAGTTCGTGCGAGAACTGCGGATCCGTCATCACACACTCAACAAGTCAAAGCTACTGACCATCAGGCAGCATATTGTTGACAGAATACGGGTGCTATCTAACGCTAGGAAAAGTCTAGAACGGAGAGAGAGTTGGGTCAGAGAAAATCAACAGTTTTTGTCTGACTCATCTCGACTCTTCCGAGTCCCCCAAGTTACTGTCGTCCACCCGCACACACGAGAGGAGGTCGAGGCATTTTGGAGAGAAGTCTCCGAAGTCCAGCAACCACTGAAAGAAACTTCAACGAATATAAATAGCTTCAAGGAGCTCGCAGTGCCCTCATAACACCTGAGGAGGAATGCTCACCTATCACTACCGAGATGGTGAAAAAAGTATTAAGAAGCATCAAGAACTATTCCGCTGCGGGACCAGATGCTGTCAAAATCTTCTAGTAGAACAAGTGCTCCTGCCGAAGACGGTCAACTTAGCTGACCATAAGAATTACAGGCCAATAACTTGTCTGAATACACTGTATAGGTTCTTTACAGCTATCCTAAATGATAGAATTGTGCGGACAATTGGACCTGTGTGGCCAGAGATGTACGAAAAACGCAGCTCAAAGAAAGGCGTAGCAGAATGTCGGGAGAACCTGCTCATCGATAGATGTGTCCGTAAAGATCAGCGTTACTTATCGATGGCCTAGATTGATTACCGGAAAGCTTTCGATTCTACCTCCCATAGACTTATCTCCTGTCTGTTGGAAGGCTTAAAGGTTTATACACACATCGTGAGTTGCGTAGAGAGATTGATGCTGCTTTGGAAATCGAGCTTTACTATCTCATCTGGAAAACATCACGTGATAACTAACAGTGTCACCTTTCAGAGAGGTGTGTATCAGAGCGAAACCGACAGCCCTCTTTTTTTTTGCCTCCATTATGGCCACTATCTTTCGCACTTCGCCATTCCGAAGGGTACCTCTGCGGCAAACCTGGAATTGAAAGTATAAGGTCACTCATGTATTTTACATGGTTGGTCTTAATATCTATGCTCAAAATAAAGAGAAACAAAATTTAGCTCTAGACATTGTCAAAGAGTACACTTAAGAGATTGGAATGGAGTTCGGGTTAGAAAAATGTGCAAAGGTTTATTTGAAGGAAGAAAAACTTAATGGCATCATCGAAGACCCTGTGCTCGTCAAAAGAAGCGGTATACGACACGTTGGCACTTTAGAGACCTATACATACCTCAGCGTGCCACACAGCCGCATTCAGGACGTGACATCCATAAAGGATACTCTCCGATGCAGATACCAACGTCTGATCCAACGGATTTGGTTTTCCGAACCGTCGGCGAGGAACAAAGTATCTGCGACGAACATGCTTGCCGTCCCGGTGGTACTCTATTCATTTGGGGTAGTTACATGTACGGAGAACAAGCTCCGATCCCTCCATATCGGGTCCCGAAAGGCGCTTTTGGAGGTGCCAAGGTTTCACTGGTTAATAGCCTGAAAAGCATCCCTGCGTGTCAATAAAATGCTGAGACACTTGCGGGGAAAATGCAGAAGGCATTAAAACTGATAAGGGTGCAGAAGATAAAGGCAATTACGATAGTCAGGATAATAGTAAAAATGAATATCAGAATGAGGGACAAAATCAGAATCGAGATCAAAATCAACAAAGACAAATAAGACCGAGATACCAAATTCAACAAAATAGACAACAATCTTACTCCAGATTTTCAAATGGAAATCCTAGATCTTTTAATCCGAGATTCAAAAACAATAATAATAATTATCAAGATAATTTTAGATTCTAAAGGAACCCAAAATTTAATAATAATTATAATAATGTGTATAGAAATCAAAATCCAGCAGGCCAATTATTAAATGCAATTAGTCAGCTGTTAGAAAACAGACAGTCATGACAACATAAAATAATCCGCAAATACCAGCGCTTTTATATAATGCGGAAAAATGCAGTAATTTAGGTGAAAATCAAGATTTTAAATCACGAAATAACAGTAAAAATAAAAACGATGACAACAGTAAACAAAATAAAGATAAGCAGAAATACGATGGCTATTAAAGGAGGAAAGTAGTCCACGAAACCAAACACCGCCCGAATATCTAGACGCAGACACAAATGACACGAACGAAACAAGATTTCACTTAATGACAGATTTTAAATATCATAGATTTAGAGTGTTACTTGACACCAGCGCAACTGCAGGAAACGGTATTGAATGCTTGCGGAACCATATGCGAGGAAAAGAGGCAAATTTGCTACGGTGTGAAGTCTCTTGTTCCGTTTCACCATACACCGAACCCCAAGCCCCCCTTTCAGGTGTTGCATGAAACTCAATCCCGCAAGCACGCAGCTGGCAAAGAGAGTACAGGGGCATAGCGCCCAAACCCTAAACCCTATGATGCGAGCGACGTTAGAATGGCACGAGCCGGCGCACAGTGGTCAGAAGCAGCTAAAAAGATGGAAATAATTCTCAGAAGCAAGATTTTTCGATGAGTTTTGGTATCTAAGGTTTTTGAGATATGGAGAATCTGAATTTTGCAATATCAGTGGGGTAGGTTACCTTCATAAGGCAGTGGCGTAGTAAAAAAAGACTAAACATGTTTCTTTGAAAAAAACTGTTTGATACCCGTGGGTTTTGAAGGGTACAAAATCCAAATTTTGCATTGCCAGTAGCATAGCTTGCCTCCCTTGTGCAGTGGGGTATTGGAGTTTTTGAAAAAATAAATTAAAACATCGTAAATTGTCAAAGCAATAGGTTTTTACGTGGGAGGAATCAAAATTTACCGTTATGTGTAGTATGATCCCTAACAATGGGAAAAGAGAAATTCTTGATAAAATAAAGTAACAATTAAATTTGTGTATTCACTGAACTGTACCATTTATTTCTTATTTGTACTAACACAACGCGAAAAACAACGCACACATTTAAACTTTGTAGAAAATATCAGGAAAGATTTCTTGTGATATCACATATCTCGGAAAAAACACTGCAGTGTGTAAAATCTATGAACAAATAATACTTAGAAATAAACCTAAACAACAAAGAATTTTATTTTTATTAAAACATTTATCATCACTTTTTTCAGTCTGAATCATATTCATAACAGGAGGTTGGAATTCTATCAAGAGGGTGCCAATAAGGGGTTTTAAGCATTTCGATGATTTCTTGAGATGAAGGTGTCTTCGTATTGAAAATTAAGGGATAAAATAAACCCACGATTACAGGGTCCGATTTTAACAAAACCCGATTGAATAAATGATTGTTCACTGTTTTGTGTGACAATTTTCTTGTATGGTGGAGGCGGTATGCCCTTACGGTGGACGACGCGATTCCCGACTTTTATCAATAAATACCGCTTGGGGGCGCGTGTGGGCAAGAAACGCTGACTGCTTCTTGATGTGCACACTAACGACTCATACTACCTAGGATACACCCATGACATCTCGTAACATGTTTTTATAATTCAATGCAAATTTGATGTTTGCTGGTTTCCATAAAGATTTCGTTGTGTATATTTGGGCATCTTGGAGCAGCAGTCAGTCGGCTACATTCAACATTTGGCCTAACACTTTTTTGAATCCAAATGTGTCCTTTACTTTGGTATATAACACGTTAGCTCGTTTTGGGTTCTTAATGAAGGTAAACGCGATAGGCTTAAGGGGATTTATCAGCGTTATAAAAAGGTATTCCAGTTTCCGGTCGAACGGTTGAATGTTTTTGTCTGATATTTTGCATACCTCATCGAAATATTGGTCTGTTTTGCTGTGAAGTCTCGGTTTTTTGAAAAATTGTTTATATTTGGCGTTATAAACAAAAAGAAAAGAAAAATAGAAAAAAATGCAGTGTCGCTCAGTACTAGCTGAGTGTGTATTTTCGAGGCCTGGGCAATCGACCCCCGTCAAATTTACGAGGCAGACTCCTCGGAGCGCGAGCGGAGACTCAGGAGCGCGTCGAATTACGCGAAAGGAATCACACTTTCATTGTGATGAGATGCAGGCCGGTTCCAAAAACTGAAATCATGAAAGCATCGCGTGATTCAATTTTAATTAGCAGAACTAGTTTATTCATATAATTTCAAGAAAGTGAAAAAAAGATTGATGAAAATCGGTTAATATTTGCAGTAATAATAGAAATGTTGAAGTGCATACGATAGTATGCCACGATACACCGCACTATGGGAGGAAACGCATTTTTTTCGTTCAAAAGGTCCACAGCCTTCAATTTTGCCCCAATCCGCAATTATTTTTTTTAAATTAAAGAGCGCTAAATTTCCAAGAGCACCTTAGTCCGAGATTGTTGCATTTTCATTTGTTTATTTATAATAATTATGTTTACTCCAAGTATGAAAAAATCGAGATTTTTCACGAAATCATTATTTACTCTTCAATAGCGGTTTTCATATAATGAGAATCATCTTAAATCGACGCAAGAGTACTCTCAGAATGAAAATAATTTGACTATTATCTGCTTTAATTGTGATAAACAAATTACATTAACAAACAGCCACATAGTGTCATTTTTGTTGAAAAAAATTTGTTATCGGATGAATATGCTTTAAATTATAGTGAGAGTGACTGCTAGTCACAATTTTTTATGAAACACCAACAATTGTAAATGTTGTAAACAATTTTTTGCAAAAATTTGGAATTTGTGGTTTTTTCTATTTCGGTTCTTCCTTTATTATCTGAAATTATGTAGATATTCGGAAAAGTGATATATGTTTGATTATTTGTGTTCAAATACAACAGTTGTTGATTTTGTGAACAAATTAAATAAGTAAATATAAAACTTTGTCCTGGAAAATAATTTTTTTTGCACTGAAACTGCTTCGAATGTTTGTGAGCGAGATTGATAGTGACTGTTTCTATGTAAAATTCACAATAAACAGTTGTTAGTATTTAATTTTAAATATAACGATTCGTAGGTATTTAAAAATATTGTAATTTCTATTGAAAAAAGTTTGTTCTTCTCTGGAAATAGTTTGAATTATGGTGAGAGTGATTGTCAGTAACAATTTATATAAAACATTATACACAATCTTTTTTGAAAATTGTGGAATTTGTGCTTCTTCAATTTCGGATTTTCCTTTATCATTTGAATTGCTGCAGATATTATTGAAAAGTACATACGTTCAATTATATTTATTAGAAAACAAATCCTGAACCAATGAAATAAGTAAATACAAAACTGTGGCTTTTCGGCCTGCAAAACAATTTTTTTTGCACTTAAATTGCTTCAAATTTTTTAACCGATTTATTGATCTGGTAAAATGGATCAAAAAATGGCTTTTTTAAATACATGAAAAATTCGGGACATTTAAAATTACAAGAATAGATAATAAGAATGATCTATTGTTAATTTTTACATAGAATTAGTGACAGCAAATCTGTCTGACAAAAAATTGCAGCAATTTAAGTGGAAAAAAAAAGTATTTTGCAGGCCGAAAAGCCACAGTTTTGTATTTACTTATTTCATTTGTTCAGGATTTGTATTTTAATCATTATAATTGAACCTATGTACTTTTGAATAATATCTGCAGCAATTCAAATGATAAAGGAAAATCCGAAATTAAAAAAGCACAAATTCCACAATTTTCAAAAAAGATTGTGTATAATGCTTTATATAAATTGTTACTGACAATCACTCTCACGATAATTCAAACTATTTCCAGAGAAGAACAAACTTTTTTCAATAAAAATTACAATATTGTTAAATACCTACGAATCGTTATATTTAAAATTAAATACTAACAACTGTTTATTGTGAATTTTACATATAAACAGTTACTGTCAATCTCGCTCACAAACATTCGAAGCAGTTTCTATGCAAAAAAAATTATTTTCCAGTACAAAGTTTTATATTTATTTATTTAATTTGTTCACAAAATCAACAACTGTTGTATTTGAACACACATAATCAAACATAGATCACTTTTCCGAATATCTACATAATTTCAGATAATAAAGGAAGAACCGAAATAGAAAAAACCACAAATTCCAAATATTCCAAAAAATTGTTTAAAACATTTACAATTGTTGATGTTTCATAAGAAATTGTGACTAACAGTCACTCTCACTATAATTTGAAGCATATTCATCCGAAAACAAATTTTTTTCAACAAAAATTACACTATGTGGCTGTTTGTTAATGTCATTTGTTTATCACAATTAAAGCAGATAATAGTCAAATTATTTGCATTCTGAGAGTACTCTTGCGTCGATTCAAGATTCTTCTCATTATATGAAAACCGCTATTGAAGAGTAGATAATGATTTCGTGAAAAATCTCGATTTTCTCATACTTCGAGTAAACATAATTATAATAAATAAAAAAATGAAAATGCAACAATCTCTGACTAAGGTGCTCTTGGAAATTTAGCGGTCTTCAATTTAAAAAAATAATATTCGGGGATTGGGGCAAAATTGAAGGCTGTGGACCTTTTGAACGAAAAAAATGCGTTTCCTCCCATAGTGCGGTGTATCGTGGCATACTATCGTGTGCACTTCAACATTTCTATTATTACTGCAAATATTCACCGATTTTCGTCAATCTTTTTTTCACTTTCTTGAAATTATATGAATAAACTAGTTCTGCTAATTAAAATTGAATCACGCGATTTTTTCATGATTTCAGTTTTTGGAACCGGCCTGCATCTCATAACAATGAAAGTGTGATTCGTTTCGCGTAATTCGACGCGCTTCTGAGTCTCCGCTCGCGCTCCGGGGAGTCTGCCTCGTAAATTTAATTTGGGTCGATTGCCCAGGCCTCGAAAATACACACTCAGCTAGTACTGAGCGTCACTGCATTTTTTTTCTATTGTTCTTTTCTTTTTGTTTACAACGCCAAACATAAACAATTTTTCAAAAAACCGAGGCTTCACAGCAAAACAGACCAATATTTAGATGAGGTATGCAAAATATCAGACAAAAACATTCAACCGTGCGGCCGGAAACTAGAATACCGTTTTAAAACGCTGATAATTCCCCTTAACAACCCAAAGTCACAGTTGCTTCAGAGTGCGCAACGCTGCTGTGAATACGTCATGTTCAGGAGATTTTACGGGACTTCAGAGTTACGAAGGATAAAAATATGGTTGGTTTGTGATGCCTTGTATATTTACGTGTGAAAAAAATACACATTTATACACCAATAAGGATTTTCATATATTCGACTTATTTCCGCCTTTTTAGCTGTTTGGGACCACTGTGGTAGCGTGGACATCGAGAGATTAGATAAGCAAACTAGTCAAATTATGTAGAGAGGAAGTAGGGAAACAAATAAGGATACGAAGAAAATAAAGACCTTAAACAAAATTAACACGAGTTTACATACGAAAAATTAAAATTAGAAAATTAGAAAAAGAATTGAAAAATCCATTAGTATGTGATGAAGAGAAGAAGGATTCTAGGATGAAAGCAATTATTGATAAAACAAATAAAAAAAAAATGATTCAATTATAGAAAAATTATTCACGATTAGAAAAAAGTAATTGATATAATTTTGAAAATAATGCGGTAATAAATAATGATAATACACGTGTGAAAGTAAAGAGAAAGAAAAATTTAAAATTTTGCGAGGAAAATGAAGGAATAGTAGAATTGAATGAAGCACAACAAATGCAATTAGAAAACTTGATTAAAAGAAAAGTAATCGATCAGGGAATAGAATTGAAACCGAAAAACTTAACTAGGCATACAATATATGTCCAGGGTCATGAGCCAATCGAGCAAATATATTATTATCTATCACCAAAAATAAGAGAATTTATGTATGAGGAAGTAGATAGACTTTCAGAGGAATTAATTATAGAACCATCTAAAAGTGACTGGTCGAACCCTGTAGTAATGATAAAAAAACCTAATGGTAAATGTAGATTTTGTTTAGATATAATGAAAGTTAATAAAACAACTTAAAGAGATTTCTACCCAATTCCTACAATGTCAGAAATATTGGATGCATTGAGATTAGAAGAATACATGGCGAAAATAGATCTACGTTG
This sequence comes from Andricus curvator, assembly GCA_932195095.1. Lineage (NCBI taxonomy): Eukaryota > Metazoa > Arthropoda > Insecta > Hymenoptera > Cynipidae > Andricus > Andricus curvator. The sequence continues at coordinate 252,655 of CAKNYM010050492.1, read as the reverse complement.
AGCATATCATCAGATACCGTTGGACAAGGATTGACATGAGCTTCGGACTGGACATGTGTGCCTGTTTCCACCTACACCAAGGAAGACTAGAAACTACATCATCGCGTGACGATCAGGAAGTTCAAATCATAGGCGGAAATACCATTCAACATCTGGGTATTGGAGAAACATATACATATCTTGGAATACCGCAAGCAGAAACCCAGAATGTGCGTTTGTTAAAAACGGCCCTTGGAAAAAGGTATCGCCAAATTCTCAGAAAAATGTGGGCTTCCGAATTATCTGGAAAGAATAAGATCCAGGCGACCAATATCCTGGCCGTCCCTATATTGCTCTACACGTTTGGTACAGTGAAATGGAGCGTCGATGAGTTTAAGCAACTTGACCGAAGCACACGCAAGATGATGACAATCCATCGAAGTCATCATCCTAGATCTTCCGTAACTCGAATATACCTCCCTCGAGATAAAGGGGGTAGAGGCTTGCTGAGCTTAGAGTGTCTACATCGAAGAACGATTCTGGCTACCGCCTGCTCAGTTCTAAATAGCACAGCTTCCCATATGCGACTCGTACATCAACATGAAGTCGTCAATGCTGCGGCGTTTCTATACCGTGACGCAGATAGGGGCATGGTAAATTCTACGGCATTATACGTAGAAAAGAGCTATCGATGGGTCTGTCCAACATGTTTCTCGAGTCTGCGGTATTGAGATTTGAGACTGAGGGTTTATTTTTGCCTGCCAAGACGGTATTATAGACATCTAAGTTTACCGCGAGCGCATAATGAATGTACCGAAGATCGAAGATTAGCTTGTGGAACCATATGCGAGGAAAAGAGGCAAATTTGTTACCGTGTGAAGTCTCTTGTTCCGTTTCACCATACACCAAACCCCAAGCCCCCCTTTGAGGAATTGCACGAAACTCAATCCCGCAAGCACGCAGCTGGCAAAGAGAGTACAGGGGCATGGTGCCCAAACGCTAAACCCTATTATGCGAACGACGCTAGACTGGCACGAGCCAACGCACAGACTAAACATGTTTTTTTGAAAAAAAATGTTTGATACGCGTGGGTTTTGAAGGGTAAAAATCCTAATTTTTCCTCGCCAGTAGCAAAGCTTGCCTCCCTTGTGCAGTTGGGTATTGAAGTTTTTGAAAAAATAAATTCAAACATCGTAAATTGTCGAAGAAATAGCTTTTTACGTGGGAGGAGTCAAAATTTACCGTTAAGTGTAGTATGATCGCTTACAATGGGAAAAGAGAAATTATTGATAAAATAAAGTAACAATTAAATTTGTGTATTCACTGAACTGTACCATTTATTTCTTATTTGTACTAACACAACGCGAAAAACAACGCACACATTTAAACTTTGTAGAAAATATCAGGAAATATTTCTTTTGATATCTCGGAAAAAACACTGCAGTGTGTAAAATCTATGAACAAATAATACTTAGAAATAAACCTAAACAACAAAGAATTTCATGTTTATTACAACATTTATCATCAATTCTTTTATTCTGAGTTATATGCATCACAGGAGGCTGGAATTCTGGCAAGAGGGTGCCAATAAGGTGCTTCAAGCATTTTGATGATTTTTTGAGGTAAAGGTCTCTTTTTCTTGAAAATTAAGGGATAAAATAAACCCACGATTATAGGGTCAGATATTAACAAAACCCTGTTGAATAAATCATTGTTCACTGTTATGTGGGATAATTTTCTTATATGGTGGAGGCGGTATGCCCTTACGGTGGACGACGCGATTCCCGACTTTTATCAATAAATACAGCTTGGGGGCGCGTATGGACAAAAAACGCCGACTGCTCTTCGATGTGCACACTAACGACTCATACTACCTAGGATACATCCATGACATCTCGTAACTCTCGACATCTCAACTGGTCGAACCCTGTAGTATATATATATATATATATATACCATTAAACCATTTCCCTTTCAGGGTAGGCGTGACACTACCCGATTCGGGTAGTGTTTCTAGGTTTTTCTTGTAGTTATAAATAACTACAAGTGTGGGCTCACCACACCCACGATGTGCCAACAGCACTCATGTCAGTATTCTTGAATGGTCACCCATCCAAGTACTAACCGCGTCCAACGCTGCTTAACTTCAGTGATCTGACGAGAACTGGGGTTTTCAGCTTGGTATGGCCCTAATGGTAAATGTAGATTTTGTTTAGATATAATGAAAGTTAATAAAATAACTAAAAAAGATTTATACTCAATTCCTATAATGTCAAAAATATTGGATGCATTGAGATTAGAAAAATACATGGCGAAAATAGATCTTCGTTCAGCATATCATCAGATACCGTTGGACAAGGAAGCTAAACCGTTAACAGCGTTTATAAGTGAAGATGTTATTCGAAATTAATCAATGTTTTTGATTACTGGTCCATATTTTTATCGAAAATTAAATAACCTACTGCGAGGTCTCACAGTCTGAACTTACGTTGGCGTTTCGATCGTTCTTCGACGGTCTTCATCAGGAAAATAACACTGAGACTATCTTTTCTTTCGTTCTTAAAAAGTGTTGTTGTGTCTATTCTTACAAATGTTTCCATTGAGTGAAGAAAGAGCGGAATTTATATGAGTCTAATTTTAGACCATGTATAAAACATTTTTAAGTTGAATTAATAATTCGGGCTCCGTCTGCAGGACGGATATGATTAAAATTAATTAAAAAACATAAAATATGTCAGAATTATGTATGTATACATGCATCAATGGATTGGGGCACAGATATTTAAATTAAATTAAACTTTTTCTACTTAATTACATGCACCACAGGACAATTAATTTTATACCCTTCAAAGACACAACAGCCACGATTACTTTTAAGTTAATTTAAGTAAAAAATTCTTTTTGCATTTCAATCATAATTTACACTTGACAAAGCAAAATAAATTTAATAGTTTTGATAAAAATAAAGATTATGGAAATAAACTTAAATACGGCTATAAGAGGCTAAGATAGAATTTTAGTTAAAAATAAAAATCAGAGTTTAGATATAATTTACTTTTTAGCAGAAAACCCACATAAAGCAGAATAGCCGAAGAAAATACTTATCTGGATGGAGAAAAAGATTAAAATAGTTCATTGGTTAAATATTGGATAAAATAGAAAATCAAAATTGTGATTTTGGAAATGGGCAAATCAGTAAAGATCAAAAAAATATACGTTACAAATAGACAGATTTGAGAGAATAGTAGTATTTTTGAGATGAAAAACATAGAGATGTGGAAATGTCGTCATTATGTAATGATGGTCCCGGTAGGGCTCTACATCCTCCACTACACATATTGTGACGCGAGGTCGAATCGGGCCAAAAACCGTCATACGATGCCGGATTCGACACGTACAAAATAGATTAAGGGGGGTTGATATGAAATGAACAAAAAATTTAAGAACATATTCATTGGGATCATTCGTACGCATAGACTGGTATTTAAAAAAGGGGACATTTCAATGCCTTGAAGTGCGTATAAATTGCATTTTTCTCTGAAATGCCATTGAATGCGCATTATTGTATAAAATTCGTTTCATTTCAATCATGTTTAATGCGCGTAAACTTCAAGGCATTAAAGTGATTTGCTTGTAATGCCTATGAGTTTATGGCATTTAATGTCATTTAATGCTCCTCGGCGAACCGCCAAATTGTATGCTGTGCAATGCCTTTCACAAACAAAGTATCAAACCGTGTCAATGCCATTTAATGCTGTCGACAAAATATTGAATAGCATCAATGTCGGGCAATTCGATTAGATTATTTTTTTGGAAAAAAAAATGCAATTGGTGCACATTCAAACGCATTAAAATGACTTTTCTTCTTAATGCCTGTCTATGCTTCAGACTCAACTCGTTGTTACCAGGGAGACTTTTAAACCCTGAAGAAGAAGTAGGACAATTCGTGGAAGGTAACCAGGAAACAGACGACACTTAAATCGACCTAGATACTGATGAATCCTGGTTATCCTTTGAAGAAGAACGCCAAAAAACAGAAAAAGTATTGAAAAAATAAACCTCATCACAAACAGGTGAGGGGTTATAACAAAGTTATAAGCACCCCAACTTCTTACGGACCTGCGGGCCTGAACCTAGGAGTGGGAAGAAGCCCCACGCCAGGTTTTGATACCCAAATCTCGTGAACTAGGAGTCAGTATTGTCTTTTGCGGCCTTTCCGAAGAAATCATTCAAGAACCCCAACCCCTTCAGTGTGCACTCACAAAACGAAGCCACCACATCGACTAAGACAATTATTTTGCTTCTTGCCTCATCCCCGAGGAAAATCGCAGACACCCATGTTCTCTAGGTTCTTCGGCTTCATCGCCCGGGTGCCACCCACCATTGCTTTCCCGCTCTCGGCTTCGCCGCCCGGTTTAGGCTTTTGGAGATTTTCGACTCTTTGGAGTCCAACAATTGTACAATTTTTACAGAAGAATGTTGTGATATCACTATGAATCACCTAATACTACTGATGAGTAAAACATTTTTATTATTACTATCCCTGCTGGAAGTAAACGAATTCAAAGGGATAGGAATTAGCGGATTAAAACGGATAGACATGTTTTATCTGTTTGAATGAGCATTTTGAATCCTTTTAAATCATGTTCTATCCTTTGTTAGGTTTTAAAATCTTTATCCGTTTGAATAATTTTCAATACGTGAAGTGGAATTTAATCCGCCCCTATCCGTTTCAAAATCTTCTGGACATGAGGTTGTTAAAAATGTGAAAAATATACGCCAACATCTACTTATTGTGTCCACGGCTTACGAATTAAACAATTCTGCTTTAAAAAAATTCTTTGTTGGTTTCGAAATTCAACCCAGTGGTCGTTTTGAACTAGTAATACGATTACTTGACATTTGTTTACGTGGATTATCTCTGAACCTGTCGGAATGGACACAGCTAGTGAATAAATTCGACGGAATTGCGTCATTCTTTGAAGATGGTTGTTTTTCATGGTCCTCCAGCAACTCGGTTTACCACGAGAAATCGTAGGGAACACGAAATACTGTAAGCGTATTGTCTTACCTACACCTATTTCGCCTCGTCTACCTTCGTTGCCTTCTTATGAGGTTTCGCCTTTACGAAAATCAAAAACTTTGCCGCTTACAACAGCAGCTGAAATAGCAGGTAGAAGACACAAGAAACACACACCTTTTCAAGGTTCTATGCTGATGGACGACGAGGATAGTATCCAGTAAACATAGTTATAGAACATATCTGTAACTGTTCTAGAACACAAAAAGGCGTGTTCTAGAACAGGAGTAGTAAGGCATCACTTCGACCAGACACCCCTTCCACTACTCCTTACCCCCCTTACCGCACTATGGCGCCGACCCCCTCCTCGCCCATAGGTAGTGTGTCTAGGAAGAGTTGACGCCCTTCACTTTATATGCCCTTAATTATCTTGCTCTGATGGTTACGAACTTTCCCTTTCACCTGAGCTAGATCACATAACGCTGAAGAGTGGACCGAAAAAAATACATCACTTGCTTGTATGAAGAAAATTCGGGGCCTCGTGTGATGACTGTAAGCATCTTACGCCCTTCACGCTACATGGTCTTAATTAACTTGCTCTAACGGTTACGTCTATCATCAAATTATGCTTTTTATGATGAAAAGATATAATTTAAACTATTCAGTGTTGTACTTAAATGCTACTTATACACTAGAGGAATTAGGATCTTTTAAATGAAACATAACATTCTACATGTTAATTTAGTTACATTTATTGAGTGAAATATTTTGACAAGAAAAATAGAATACACATAATAATCATAACATTCGACGTATATTTTATAGTAAGAAAAGTGTGGCTAATTTCGATAATGCTGTCTGTGTACATGATACAAGGGGACTATTTTGTTTACAATATTTACCACCACTTAATCTTCGGTTTCTCTTTGAAGAAGAGTTTTTCTTCCATTTATTTCTCTTTAACAGTTTTTTGTAAAATTTACGGACGATATTATCATTTTCTTCTAGATTATTCGTAAAGAAATTAGTAAAATCAGACAAAGAATCATTATGACACATGCAATGAAGAAACATAATACAGTATTGGCCACACACATCCGAAGTCGCACTTTGTAGTCTTGTTGTATTCCATCTGTAGAAGGAACAATTCTCCCGTAAACAAAGAAGATGTTCAGGTACAAGAGGCGGTAGCCCGTAACTGTCAAAGTAGGTAGCTCGTCCGTTGTTTCCGACGTACGTGGCGACCCAATGGGTACCAGGCTGTTTATGTCCATCCGTATTAGCAACAATTGCAGCTGGTTTTGTCCACCGCTTGGGAATCTGATCGGCAGGAAATACACCTACTGTCCTTGCTTCTGTGAGACGGAGCACTTGCAGTATCTGGAGACTGTTCATACTTCTTTGAA
>CAKNYM010050492.1:133341-226250 GCA_932195095.1 Andricus curvator | reverse complement strand
CTATTCACTGGCATCCTCAAAGAGAGGATATTAACATATATCGAGCCAGTATGGAGTGCAGTAGTTGAACAACGTGGATGCAAGAGAGGTCTGGCAGGTTGCAGGGAGAACCTGTTAATAGAAAGGTGTATTACCCAGGACTCGATCACGTATCGACGCAATCTGTCCATGGCTTGGATTGACTACCGTAAGGCATTCGATAACACGAACCATGAGCTACTTATTAAGCTCATTGAGTGCATGGAGGTGCATCCAAAAATAGTGAGATGCATAAAAGAGCTTATGCTATTGTGGCGGACAAGATTTGTCATAACATCTGACAAAAGACAAGTGACTACAAGCTATATCACATATAAGAGGGGGCTCTTCCAAGGAGACTCTCTAAGTCCGATACTTTTCTGCATCTCTCTCTTGCCTCTATCTATTGCGCTTCGAGGCAAAAGCTCTGGATACCTATGTGGCCCGCCGAACAAAAGAGAATATAAGGTTAACCACCTTTTATACGTGGTCGACCTTAAACTCTTTGCTTCCTCGAAAGAGGACCTTAACATCCTTGTGGAGGCGGTAAATAGGTGCTCTAAAGCGATTGGCTTGAGCTTCGAACTGGACAAGTGTGCCTGCGCCCACCTACGCCAAGGAAGATTTGAAACTACATCATCGCTTCACGATCAGGATGTTCAACTCATAGGCGGAAATACCATTCAACATCTTGGTATTGGAAAAACATATACATATCTTGTAATACCGCAAGCAGAAACCCAGAATGGGCGTGTGTTAAGAACGGCCCTTGGAAAAAGGTATCGCCAAATTCTCAGAAAAATTTGGGCTTCCGAATTATCTGGAAAGAATAAGATCCAGGCGACCAATATGCTGGCCGTTCCTATACTGCTCTATACGTTTGGTGCAGTAAAATGATACGTCGATGAGTTTAAGCAAGTTGACCGAAGCACACGCAAGATGATGACAATCCATCGAAGTCATCATCCTAGATCTTCCGTAACTCGAATATACCTCCCTCGAGATGAACGGGGTAGAGGCCTGCTAACCCTAGAGTGTCTTCATCGAAGAACGGTTCTAGCTACAGCCTGCTTAGTTTTAAATAGCACAGCTTCCCATATGCGACTCGTACATCAACATGAAGTCGTCAATGCTGCGGCGTTTCTATACCGTGCAGCAGATAGGGAAATAGTAAATTTTACGGCATTATACGTAGAAAAGAGCTATCGATGGGTCTGTCCAACATGTTTCTCGAGTCTGCTGGATTGCAATTTGAGACTGAGGGTTTATTTTTGCCTGTCAAGACGACGTTATAGACACCTAAGTTTACCGCGAAATGGTAAATTTTACGGCATTATACGTAGAAAAGAGCTATCGATGGGTCTGTCCAACATGTTTCTCGAGTCTGCTGGATTGAAATTTGAGACTGAGGGTTTATTTTTGCCTGCCAAGACGACGTTATAGACACCTAAGTTAACGCGAGCGCATAATGAATGTACCTGTAGGCGATGCCAACTGCAGACAATGCAATCAAGAGCCAGAACACTTGGAAATATTCTCAGTGGATGCTCTAACTATACATGCTACGGGTACATAGAGAGGCCAAATAAGTCTCTAAAAGTGTTATATTACCATCTTAGGCACTTCTATGGTGTTAATCTATTGCGCCCGTATTGCCAAACGCCCAGAGGGAAATCGACTCCTTTGTGGAGAATGATCAGTGTAATATCTACTGGAATTTCTCATTCTCCACGACTGAACGTATCAGTGCTACAAATCCTGAAATTGTCCTTCAAGTTCTGAAGACGAAGATCATTTACGTGATTGAATGCTCTGAATCAGCTGATGGTAATATCACGGCAAAGGAGAAAGAAAAACAGGCGAAATATCAAGCACTTCTTTTCGAGCTGAGCAGGCTGTACCAAGGCTACAAAATCCATCTCGTAGTACCCAAATGGATGTAGCAGTTCTGTAACGCTGTTACAGAATCATGTTCTGTGATTGTTCTGTAACAATTCTGGAACAGCGTTATAAAAAAAAATATTCTTAGAACAATTTAGGAACAGGGTGACGGAGTAACCATGTTCTGTAATAGTGCTGTAACACATATGTAACAGTGTTACGATGTAAATTTGTTCTGTAATCGATCCGTAACAATTCCATGACGGTGTTACAACGTTTTTTCACTTATTGTAACAATTCCGTAACAGTGTTACAAGGATATGTGACCAAAAAATGTTTTTTGTATTATTGCTGTACTTAGTTTAAATTTTAAGGGCATGCTCTTCGGTGACCACGTGACCAAACCAGTCCTTGGTTATGAAATTTTGTTTGGTATTCACCATGTCCAAACGCAATGATATATCGCTCTCAAAATTTGGAATATAGAAAATGAGGCAATAAATTGCGTTTGTATATTTAGTTTGAGTAATAATTTTGAAACAAAATTATCCATGTAAAAAATAAAAGTGTAAAATTATTTTCATTTTTTTTGTGCTCACTACGTCCACACAGATTGAGATATCGTGTTTAGAATTTGAACGATTAAATAAAAAGCACTAAAGAACGCTCGTATACGTCAATATGTTTATAATATCAAAGAAATTTCATTTATAAATTGATAAAATAGGATATTGCCACTCGAGTTGTAGCACTTTGCAGGTAATGTTTGGTTTGATGCATTTCAGATTTTCTGATTCACATATGTTGACAACTGACACAAATTTTGGACTAAATCGTTTAAAAACTTAAAAAAACCAATATAAACCATAACATTTGCACATTCGTTGCAAATCAGAAAATAATTATCTGCACACACGTAACCTATCATTATTTTTGGAGCATTTTTAGCAATTTCTAGCGGAGAAAAAAAGAAACTTTCAACGTCAGTAAAGTAGAGATCACATGACCAAGCTCGGTTATGAAATTTTACACATTATTTTTTACATGGATAATTTTTTTCAAAATTATTACTGAAACTAAATATAAAAACGCAATTTATTGTCTCATTTCCTATATTCTAAATTTTGAGAGCGATATATCATAGCGTTTGGACATGGTGAACACCAAAAAAAATTTCATAACCAAGGACTGGTTTGGTCACGTGGTCACCGAACAGCATGCTCTTAAATAACCCAAATTTCACGCATGGCCCCCTACAAATTTAATCGCGCGCTTAAACCCGCTGAAAAATCGCACTCGCTGGGGATTTGAATTCTACTAAAACTACCTAACCCGTATGTACCTAGCCGATGCCTTAGCGAATTGCTCTATGGAACCGCTTGAACGTTCGCGAAAAAATCTCGGCCATGCTTTTTTGCTGGAAAAGCCAGAGTCATCTCAGGAATATATTCATTATTTTTATATTTTAGACATATTCTGAGAAGATGGGTTTAAAAAATCATAAGGTGCAAAGGGTATAGCCAGGTAAGCATGTAAAAAATGCCTTTAGAGGAAATCAAATGTTGACTCCATTTTCGTTCTTATTTTTTTTTTTCTGTTTCTATCGTTGGAAAATATCTGAGAAAATTCACTGTACTTCTTTCAGTCATTCTCAATATGCATGATGTTTTCGAAAAAAATTGCGTGAAATTGATAAAACACAAATAATATCTCAGCTTCTTTACCACAGACTAGTCACTCTAAGAGGCATCATTGTGAATTTTTTCAAATTTTTAAATTTAGGAGATGTTAGTGTGAATAATTAAAAACTGTAATTTTCACATATTCCAAGTCTGAGGTCCATTGATACCTGAATATATTCATATAATAAATTTATATAAGTGCATTCATCTATCATTAGATACATTATGTAGACATAATGTATATATACACTGTAACAGAAAAGATAAAATGATTATTCGTGGTACTATAATTTTTGAAATTTTTTGGATGTTTTATTTATATTTCTGATATAGTTTCATATTGATTGAAAACTTAATCCTCGTCACTGTCCTCATTTATCACAGTTACACATTTTGTTTTTGTGAATGAACTACTCAAAATTTCTTCCGGTCTGATGATTCTCGACAGTTATCGACCATAAGCTAAATAGTACACTACCGTCGGAAATTGTAGGTACGATCAGCAAAAGTACTATTAAAAATCATTGCTGACTTTGAAACGTGATTACTCGTTCCCAAAAGAAGCGAGAAATTTTTTTAAAACCCGTTTAAAAAGTTTATTGAATTACGCGTCATAATTATAAAAATGTAGGACCAGAGCCGCGTTTCTTAGTGCTTCTTATTTATTGTCCCAAATTTTCAACTCGATGTGGCTATTCGTGTGAAAATAAGTTTACAAATAAAAAAAGTGTCGGTAAGGTAGGAATCCGGTCACGTGACCCACTCGTCACATAGCGTCTTAGGTCATGTCACAAGTTGAAACCCAGGTACAAAATTCGAGAAATTCTTGCACTTTTTAAACGGATCACGTGGTATATTCTCTTCAAAATATCAAAAATAACTTGATTAGGGCTCATTCGACGCGTAATTTAATAAGCTTTTTAACGGATATTTAAAAAAAATTTCCGTTTTTTTTTAGAACGAGTAATCACGTTCCAAAGTCAGCAGTGCTTATTGATAGTACTTCCGCTGATCATACCGACAATTTCCGACGGTAGTGTACTATTTAGCTTATGATCGATATTTTTTAAAAATCATCAGACGGGCAGAAATTTTGAGCATTTTATTCACAGAAACAAAATATGTAACAGTGATGAATGAGGAAAATATGAAACTAAATCAGATACATCGATGAAAAAAATTTCTTTTACAATGTATATATTGTAACCTTTGAGTTTCATTTAAAGCCTGTCTGTAGGCAATTTACTGAACTCAGGAGAAAATACTCAAAGAGTTGCCCACAGACAGGAGAATTTCCATTGCGCAAGACCGCGAATCCCCACTAAAAAGATCTTAGAGTAGTGGGAGGCTGAACTGGGTCGGAAATCGAGGAGGTCCCAGTCGCAGCCGAAAGACGACAGTTACGCACTTCCCGGCAAAGGGCAAGCATCGTAAGATCACCTTGGGAGCGGAGCGAGATCTATCTCGTACCCCGGTCTCACACAGATCTTTATCCAGAGGAGACATTAAAATAGATCCAAGGCGAAATTCAAAGATTTATTTTAATCCTTCCATAAAGGATTAAATATTTTAAGAGCGGAGCACGATCAATTTTGTCAACCAGTTTATAAAAATATTTGATTCCATGAGCGATTCTTGGACTTGGTCTTGAAACGAAATAACGCCTCTTTGCGATTGAATTGATGTTTTCATTTCAGGGTGTTTATGCTTAACAGTTTTATGAGTACGAGATTATTTTATATTTTATAAAATTTTGATTGCATTGAATTAATGCATAGGGAATTTTACTCGTGGTGAATTTTTGAGCAGAGCAAGGTCAACCTTGTACACTGGTCTACAAAATAACCCTTGTAAAATAACACGGAAATTAGAACTCAATCTATCTGCGGGCAGACACGAGTCAACTCGTCAATCTGGCCCAAAAAATAGAACGATTATAATCACCGTTCGTATTTCATTCTTGTGAAATACTCACAAAGGTGTGCAAGCTATTATAGCTATTGTTTCATTTTCAATTTTCGTCAGTGTATTGACAGGGTTAATCCCTCCTATTTCCAAATTTAAAAATAAAAGCAAGATACAGACAATAAATCATTCTTGTCAGCTTAGGCTCATTATAATAATCGCCATTAATTGCTACGAGAAGAGCCGATTCTACTCTCAATTCTTGTCCAGGTAGTGATTCCTGGTTGAAAACTCAAAGTTCTGCTTTTCTAAAAGCACTGTATTCTTGCTGTCATTTGAAATCTGACCGTTGCGTCACTTAAAAGCTACCTGCGCCTGGATACGGCCCGTTATTCGACTAATACGTCGTCTTTTGTAAAATATTGTGTGATACAATAAGCGTTTGCCAAAGTGCAATAGATTTTATTTTTTGAATCTGTTAGTTCGCGCATCCCTCGCGTGGTAAAATTCACCAGTTGGTTTGATTTTAATTAGAATAATTTCTAAATCGATTTGTGTGCCAAAAAGCCTTAAGTTTAATTCTTTAAATTTTATTTCATATCTATAATTCGCGTATCCCTCGCATGGGAATATTATAATTGGAATTCAAATTTTCATTGGAATCGTTTCCTTACGTAAAATATAATGACTAAGATTTTATATAATGTTTTGATTTTATGAATTAATTGTCAAGCTAAATTTCTAGGATCATATCCAGATATTCTAATTTTCACGTTACCCTCACGTGGCTCATAATTGAATTATCTACTTAGTGTCATTTAGTGGAATAAAATCTACCTTGGCGGTTACACTTTGAATCCGAGACATTGTAGAAATAAAATAGATACTCGGGCTCATGACTGGAGTTTAAGCTTTTACCTGCGTGCATCTTTTCTATCATACACGGAGAAAAATGGGACTGAAGAGTTCCATATTCAGTACACAAATTGTTTAATGATTACCAAATTTCAGGAATAGATGCACAAGACACGGGAAGGATTGTGAAACTACACACTAATCATTAAAAATTTGTATCTCTCCTGCATAGAACTTTATCTTTTAATACTTTAAAGTTATTGTATACACTTCGTACGTTACCATCTACAATTTAAGTGCTTCAACCTTTGCACAAATGAAAAAATAGTCTCTCCTAAAAAGTGCGTTTTCTCACAAAAGAGTAGAAAGAATAAATTACTATACTTTCTAGAATCAATAATGGAAATCTATATATCGTGTCTCAGTTTTCGGAAGGACGAAGTCTTAATCGAAGTATAGTTTATAGTGTTCTATTGGGAACTCGACTGAGTTTCCAGCAGTCCAGTGACCATTCCTGGATGTCCCGCACTCAATAACGTTCGGACAGCACCGTACCGAAGCTTGCTTACATGATACCATAAGGGCGTTTAGTACCTCTTACTTTAGAATCCAGAATACCAGATTGCAGAGAGAGCTGATTGCTGCATTGGAAACCCAGGTTCAATCCTCGGCAACTACGTTTTTCATCTAACTCGACTTTTTCTGTTTCAGAAAATAAATGTTCATAATTTAATGTTTGAAACTTATTGAATATATGTAGATATGTATAATATATAAATAAATGTAAGTTCATAAAATGAAAAGTGACTATATCGACCCGTCAACAGCCGCCGCTCTGTGTTCTTGTGAATTCTTTTTGGCCGATCATTCTTTACTGTTGCGATTATAGGAACGATTCCTATTCTGGACTGGACTCCGTACAGTGCGCTAGGGAAGACAGACCGTCGACAAGCTGTAATCTCTTTAGTTGCCTAAAGGAGTTAATGCCGCGATTGCACTTGAGTCAATAACTGATTTTCAATCTCGAATTTTTTTTACAACGCCAGTTCAGTAATGGATACATTGACTACCAGCACTAAAGACCCAATTTTTCACTTCCATTTTTCTCCGTCTAATAGGCGATAATTAGTGATAAGAATAGTCAGGGATTTAGGAAACCTTTATGTACTTGAGCTAGAACAGGTTTATTTTTAATAAATTTGTCATTGCATTTTAAATCAGGGCTTTATTCTCACTCTCGTGTGATCCCATTCATTTAATTTTATCTTAGATACTCTCATTCACTGGGTCGATGACGTCATATCGCCCGCTATAGTGAACCTCACTAAAGTTGAGGGTTGCAATTGGCGCCCAACGTGGGGCACGAGAAATTAAAAAAGAAAATCAAGCTTGGTAGTGAACTATATAAATATAGCGTGTAAAGTAAAAATGGACACTCAAAAGGCTATCAACGCATTCTTTAAAGGTGATAAGAATTTTAAACGAATATTTCTACAACCACCTACGAGCCAACGAGTTGTTCCAACCGGTATGCAAGATTTCGACGATTATTTGCTTGACAGAAAAGAGTTCGGGAGACAAGCCGCGAAAATTGAAAAAAGTGTAGTGCCTCATAGCCAGGCCAAACAAAAGTGAACAAACTCTTTCACAGACAATTGTGTGATCCTTAAGAAAAATTAGTTTTGTGATGAAAAACTCGATTAAAAAGACTACATAAAAAACTTTTATTTTGACGCGCCTGCGGGTTTTGAAAATTATTAAAGAACGAAAAGTGCTACGCCAAATTGAAGAATTAACGCTTAAAAGAAAAACTTGTACGAAACAGTGCGACGATAAAGACAGGTGAAAAGTGATATTGCTCAAAGACAGTGTAATGTCAAGAACTTAAAAATGAGTAAAACGAATGACAAACATGGATTCGGAAAACCATGTAGAGCCCTCAACTAACACCAACAATGAGCCTACACCTGTCGGGGGATGGCTCGAAGAAATCAACCGCAAAATCGCAGAAATGGAGGAAACAAAGAGAAGTTTGATGGAGGAAGATAGAAAATATAAGAAGGAACAGGACGCCTTTAGACAACAAGAAGTTTAGCCCAAGATCACGACCATTGAGACGAGCGTAAGCAGGTAATACAAGCGACCACCTGTCTCACTCAAAATTTGGACCTCGGATGGCCGAACGTCTCACCAAACAACAGGTGGAGCGGAGGGAGAATACAACACCGGCAGCACACTTACCACACATTTAATATGTGCTACCGGAATTCAACGGTAAGGGA
This sequence comes from Andricus curvator, assembly GCA_932195095.1. Classification (NCBI taxonomy): domain Eukaryota; kingdom Metazoa; phylum Arthropoda; class Insecta; order Hymenoptera; family Cynipidae; genus Andricus; species Andricus curvator. The sequence continues at coordinate 217,627 of CAKNYM010050492.1, read as the reverse complement.
AACCCCATTAGATACCTGCGGCAAATGGAATGATATTGAGAAGCCGTTCGTCCACGTGCCAGCGATGCAGCTTATCTGATTGAGAGGTCACTCTCCGGACCGCCAGAATACTGGTGGCAGGTGATAAAAAGCGAGGTCCATAATCTATACTTCTTCATCGTTAAATTTCGTCAAAGCTACTGGAACGAACAGATACAACATGAAATTAAAAAGAAGTTGGAGTTCGGAAAGTACCAACAAGAAAAAGACCGATCACGTGCCGAATACGCGATAAAAATATTCGCGCACGTGAAAGAACTGACACCCAGCCTGGAAGAAAATGAAGTGATCAAGAAGTTGGCTAGACACTTCAATTATGAGATGAAATACTCGATTATTGGTCGAGGTATCAGAAATTATGAAAATCTCATCGAGTTATTGGAAGAGTTCGACAACATCGGAGCGACAAACACAGGCTATCCCGACCATGATAAATGGAAAGAAAAGGGAAGCAACCGACAAGAAAACACCAACGACAACCAAAACCCCTGGAGATCTTATAACCAGGGGGGCCATGGACAAAGAAACAGTGGGAACCATGCCAATAACTGGCAATACCAGCAGAACTCAGGTACCAACAAGAACGAGGCCTATCAGGGGCCAAGACAGGGCCAGGCCACGAACGGACAGAAAGGATCCGGAGAGGGCAACTCGTGGCGACAACAACAGCCACAGACTTCATACAAGGTACAAAATATGGAGGTAGAAGTCAACGCCGAACAAGAGTCTAGAGAAGAGTTCCTGGACGAACAACAACAAGACACGAGAAACTACCTAGAGCCACGTCAATAAATGCAACTAAAGAAAATATTGACGTGGCATCGGAAACCACCTACGTCACGCTTATATTGACCAGTATGCGTGATGAGCTAATGTAAGAAACCCCCCAACCAGAGATTCGACATAGATCAAAGTGCTATATAATAAATATTCAGATAGGCGGTATATTGACCAATGCACTAGTCGATACAGGTGCAGAGATCATCCGTATATCTGAAGAATTTCTGAGCAGAAACAGAGAACGATTTGAACGTTATCCCAGCCTTCCTTTAGCAGGTGTCGCAGTGGCAGGACCCGTGGGGGGAAAAGCTACTCGTCTGAGTAAGCAAATCTACGTGGACGTATACCTGCTGAACCAAATCATTCAAGTGCCGTTTCTTGTAGTACCGAGACTCTCACGTACCTGCATAATAGGTATAGATGTGTTGGACGAACAGCGAGCTCGGATAGACCTCGACACAAAGATACTCACCTTCCCGTACCTGAAGGGAGAGCCAACTATAAGGATTATGCAGGACGGGAGATTGAAAAAAAAGAGGAGGAGCACCGACTAAGCGTTATATCTTGCCAATCGGAAGATATGATGAAGGATCAAACCGCTCCAGAGAGAGAAAATCCCCAAAGAATGGAAACTCCTCCACTGTACATCACATGGCAAGAGGTGTGAGAAAAAGTCTCGGAAAGCCCCAATCTGAGTCAAGAAACAAAGGATAAACTCGCCGAGATCTTATGGCAATACCGACCAGTATTTCGACGAGAACCTGGACTCTTAACCTCGTACCAACACACTTTTCGAGTGAAAGAAGGACAGCCGTTTATTGGAAGGAGTTATCCGATCCCGATGACCCACAGAGAAAAAGTTGAAAATGAAATTCGACGAATGCTCGAAACAGGCGTAATACAGAGGTCACGAAGCCCGTATATAAATCCCCTATTCCCTGTAATAAAAAAAGATTGGACAGTGCGCCTTTGTCTCGATGCGAGAAGGCTAAATGAAATTTTGATAGAGGACTGGGAGTGTCCAGAACCCGCAGAAGTCCTCTTTCAAAAATGTGAAAGAATAAATATAATGTCAAACCTTGATATGACGAATAGTTTTTGGCAAGTTCCTTTATACCCCAATTCAAGAAAATACACGGCTTTTCAATACCATGGTAGGAGCTATAAGTTCAAAGTAGTTCCATTCGGATTGAAAACTAGTACGGCCGCACTGGTGCGAGGGTTGGTCCATGCGTTACAAGGAATTGGCAATCACGTGATTACATTCGTGGATGATACCCTTATCACGTCAGAAACACATGAAAAACATTTACAACACTTGGAAGAAATGTTAGAAAAATTGTCGGAAAACAACTTGACATTAAATCTAACAAAATCACATTTCGTTAGAGAAGAAACCAAGTTCCTGGGTTTTATATTAACCTCGAATGGAATTAAGCCAGATTCAGAGAAAATTCAAAGTATCTACGAGTTTCCAGTACCTAAAAATGTCAAACAACTCCGAGGATTTTTTAGACTTATGCATTTTTACTCGAAGTTCAGCAGCCAACATACAGCCGAGACAGTACCTCTTTTACAGCTCATAAAAAAGGGAGAAAAATGGGATTGGAACGAAATTACACAAGCAAGTTTCGAAAGAGTTAAAAAACTCTCTGGAGAACCAATTCTGCTTTATTTTCCAGACCACAAAAAAGAGTACTATTTGGAAACTGACGTATGTACTTATGCATTAGGAGCGGTACTCTATCAACTGGATAAGGACAATGAAAAAGAAATCAGCACTCTTGCACGTCGGACTCTGAAAGGACCAGAATTGACCTATTTCACTACGTAGAAAGAATTTCTCGCCATCGTCTGGGCGTTACAAAAATTCCGGACATATCTACACGGTGCGAAGATTGTAAATAGAACAGATCATCTGGCTCTCACATTTTTGAAAACTTGTAAATTCATAAATGCTCGACTGACGCGTTGGATACTTGCGATACAAGACTATCGGATAGAGATCGAGAATTTGCCAGGTGAAGAAAATGTGATGGCAGATATGCTTAGCAGATAACACGATGACGAGACATATACAAAAATCGTGGTGAAACAAGGGTAATAATCAACGCACTAAACTATGTATGGAAACCAGAAATTGAAAGAATTCTGCAAAATTTTCTACGCTTGCAAGAAGAAGACAAAAAAATTCAAGAAATCAAGAAACTCTTAATGAAAAACGAAGAAAACACCCGGTATAAACTCCTGGGGGGCACCCTATACCACGTGGATGGAACTACCCATCGTATTTACGTGCCACAGGGAGCAACACGGAAAATCATATGGGAATGCCACTTCGCATACAGACACCCTGGACCGGAGAAAAACTACAGAATCCAACAAAGTCTCAACCACGGCATCACAGGCAATCATGGAGCCAGTACTGTCAACGAAGCCTCTAGAAATTGTGTCGATCGATTTTTTTGGTCCAATGACAAAATCAAAATTCGGATACGAATACTTACTTGTCATGATCAGCGATAAAAAAAATTGATCATTTTATCGAAAACATAGGAAGACCTGAAAAAGTATAATCAGTTCGTGGCACACAGTTCACGTGTATAAGATGGAAGCAAGCCTTAGATGAGGGGGACATTAAAATGATTCTCACATCTATCAGACACCCACAGGCAAACATGGTTCAAAGGGTGAATCAAAAGATAGCACGGCTCTTCCGTACCCTCCTACCACCCGAGAAACACGGTACATGGTTTACACAGCTGAAAAATGTGGAAACCATTATGAATGAATCTCATCACGACACAACCGAAACAACACCATACGAGGTCTTGAGGGGCAGAAAACCCGCAAGATGGTGGAAACATTTCCTACCTGATACTCCACCTCACCCTGAAACCAATCGACAAGAACAGATTGCAATACTACGAGAGAGGATCAAGAACAAGAGAGAGAGACGTTTGAACAATATCAATAAGAACAAAGAAGGAATTACATTCGAAATAGGAGAATGGGTTTCAGCAAGAGCCTGAAACGCATCGAATGTAATGGCAGGCATTATGGTCAAATTTCTCTCTCTCTCTCTATCTCTCTACGAAGGGCCTTATACTATTCGCAAGAAGTTGGCGACAAATATCTACATTTTGTGGAATCCTCTCTCTCTCTCTCTCTACGAAGGGCCTTATACTATTCGCAAGAAGTTGGCGACAAATATCTACATTTTGTGGAATCCTGCCACAGACAAGGAGAGGGGGCTATATCACGCCAATGACTTGAGAAAGTATAGGAAACCGGAAATGAGGAAAGAAGGGATGAAAATACCCAAGAAAATGTACCTGGAGAGTCTAAATGGAAGTGAAAGCGTGGTATGCTCAGTTTAAAAGAAAACTTTAAAGACGCCGGACGCTTGCTGTGGATACGAAATTTTGGATACGCATAGCCATGTCGCTATTCAGTGTGACATGGACCAGGAGGAAAACAACATGTGTAAAGAGGAAGCAAATAATCACAAAACCCTTACTGCGAAAGCCCGTTTCATCTCTACGATAAGACATACGAGGGATCAAATTGACGAAGAACCACAGCCCTCAACGTCCCAAGAAACACAACTACTTGCGGAAGTTTCGAGGAAGAAATCAAGAAGCTAGAGCTCATGACGCTTAGCAACGAAGAGGGAGAGGAAGTACAAATAATTTTCGACGCGAAAATTGCAGAAGAAATCCTGGAAGAAATTAAATTACACTCAATCTGTATCGTCTCTCCGAGTGTAGCAATGGAAGTCGATAGCCATACAGAAGCAAAAATGGAAAAGAAAGCAGAAGAAGAAAAGCATGCCTCTACTAATGACTGTCGGCTGAAGGGCGGAATGTTTGGCATCCGACGGTACCGACAAAATGCTTTGTTGGATGACATGATGAAGGACATAACTAACGGTACAACGAAAAGAGTCGATACGAATCTGAAGCCAAACACGAAACCCACCCTAGGAAAGGAAAATCTTAGCATAATGCCTGAGACCCTCAAGGAGACGAGTCACTCATCTACAAAATCATAAACCTGCAAGCCTTCGTCAGGACAAAAGCTGTCAACACCGAGTCCAGTAGCACGAGGGAGGTAAAGAGACCTAAGCCCCCTCAAAGGCAAAGCGAGCGACAGACGGAGGGGACGCAGGCAATGTCCAGCAGTACGAGTGCAGCCTCAACACCTAGGTCCTCACGGGAGCGAGAGACAGAACCAACGTTTCTCAATACAGAGCCTGGCGGTATGGATCAGAGGATGACACCTGTACCCCTAGAGGAGCGAGGGAGAAGGGAGGTGCACATTATCAGACAAAACTCCACGTAGAGCAGACATTCAACCGAGAGCGAGGAAATGCTCGACTTGTATGGTCAATGGTCACATGCCCAAGACTGGCCTATCACGCCGGGCTGGACAAGGAAGGAAAGGGGCAGAAAACGCCCTCCGAATCAACATTTTCGTTTTTAAGAGATAGGTAGATATAGAAAGATTTTTCTTTGTTTGAAATTTTAACGACTGAACATTTGTGAAGCGTCTTTTCACAGTGTTAAAATTTCAAAGGGGGGCTAATGTAACCTTTGAGTTTCATTTAAAGCCTGTCTGTAGGCCACTTACTAAACTCAGGAAAAAATACTCAAATAGTTGCCCACAGACAGGAGAATTTCTATTGCGCAAGACCGCGAATCCCTACTAAAAAGAGCTTAGAGTAGTGGGAGGCTGAACAGGGTCGGCAATCGAGGAGGCCCCAGTCGCAGCCCAAAGACGACAGTTACGAACTTCCCGGCAAAGCGCAAGCACCGTAAGATCACCTTGCGAGCGGAGCGAAATCTATCTCGTACCCCGGTCTCACACAAATCTTTATCCAGAGGAGACATTAAAATAAATCCAAGGAGAAATCCAAAGATTTATTTTAATCCTACCATAAAGGATTAAATATTTTGAGAGCGGAGCAAGATGAATCTTGTCAACCGGTTTATAAAAATATTTGATTCCATGAGCGATTCTTGAACTTCGTCTTGAAACGAAATAATGCCTCTTTGCGATTGAATTGATGCTTTTATTTCAGGGTGTTCATGCTTAACAGTTTTGTGAGTACGAGATTATTTTATATTTTATAAAATTTTAATTGCATTGAATTAATGCATAGGGAATTTTACTCGTGGTGCATTTTTGAGCAGAGCAAGGTCAACTTTGTACACTGGTCTACGAAATAACCCTTGTAAAATAACACGGAAATTAGAACTTAATCTATTTACGGGCAGACAAGAGGCAACTCGTCAGTCTGGCCGAGAAAATAGAACGATTATAATCACCGTTCGTATTTCTTTCTTGGTTAATACGCACAAAGGTGTGCAAGCTATAATAGCTATTGTTTGATTTTCAATTCTCGTCAGTGTATTGACAGGGTTAATCCCTCCTATTTCCAAATTCAAAAATAAAAGCAAGAATACAGACAATAAATCATTCTTGTCAGCTTAGGCTCATTATAATAATCGCCATAAATTGCTACGAGAAGAGCGGATTCTACTCCCAACTCTTATCCAGGTAGTGATTCCTGCTTGATAACTCAAAGTACTGCTTTTCTAAAAGCACTGTATTCTTGCTGTGATTTGAAATCTGACCGTTGTGTCACTTCAAGGCTACCTGCGCCTGGCTACGGCCCGTTTCCGCTCTAAAAGCGACTTTCTCGGGAGAATCTCCCTTTTCGAACTCCGTAGAGTTTATTCGACTGATACGTCATCTTTTGTAAAATATTGTGTGATATAATACGCGTTTGCCAAAGTGCAATAGATTTTATTTTTTAAATCTTTTAGTTCGCGCATCCCTCGCGTGGAAAAATTAACCAGTTGGTTTGATTTTATTTAGAATCATTTCTAAATCAATTTGTGTGCCAAAGAGCCTTAAGTTTTATTCTTCAAATTTTATTTCATATCTATAATTAGCGTATCCCTCGCGTGGGAATATTATAATTGGAATTCAAAATTTTAACTGGAATCGTTTCCTTAAGTAAAATATAATTACTGAGATTTTATATAATGTTTTGATTTTATGAATTAATTGTCAAGCTAAATTTCTAGGATCATATCCAGATATTCTAATTTTCGCGTTACCCTCGCATGGGTCATAATTGAATCATATACTGAGTGTCGTTTAGTGAAATAAAATCTACCTTCGCGGTTACACTTTGAATCCAAGACATTGTAGAAATAGAATATATACTCGGGCTCATGACTAAAGTTTAAGCTCTTACCTGCGTGCATCGTTCCTATCATAATATGCAATAATTTGTGTAAAAATAGTCAGGGATTTAGGAAACCTTTTTTGTACTTGAGCTAGAATAGATTTATTTTTAATAAATTTGTCATTGCATTTTAAAGCAGGTCTTATTATCACTCTGGTGTGATCCCATTCATTTAATTTTATCTTAGTTAGTCTCATTTACTGGGTCGATGACGTCATATCGCCCGCTATAGGTTCACCTCACTAAAGTTGAGGGTTGCAATATACATTATGTATATATAATGTATAAATGTAGTATAAAAACTGAGATAGTATTTGACTTTGAACACACAAAAATTAAAAAAAAAATTTTAACATTTTTTTGAGTTGAATTTCCTGCCAAAATTTTTTCGAAAAAATAATGCACGTTGCGAATGATTGAAAGAAGTCCTGTAAATTTTTTCAGATTTTTTTATGTTCCATTCTTGTAGCACGTGTGACATTCTAGTGACGTAACATTTATATCACTCTGCGATATACCAGTTAGATTACGGACTTCCAGAACTGTTACGCATCCTTACAGTAACAGCGTCACAGAACAGTGTGATCTTTATGTTCCGTTCTTGGAGCACGTGTGACATTCTAGTGACATAAAAGTTCTATCAGTCTGTTCTTTTTTAGTTGCATTACAGAATTCCAGAACTGTTACGTATCCTTATAGTAACAGCGTTAAAAAAGAGTCTGACCTTTATGTTCCGTTCCTGAAACACGTGTGATATTCTAGTGACATAACAGTTCTATAATTCTGTTCTATATTATTTACATTAAAGGATTCCAGAACTGTTACGTATCCTCACAGTAACAGCATTCCAGAACAGTGTGACCTTTATGTTCCGTTCTTGGAACACGTGTGACATTCTAGTGACATAACTTCATTCTGTTCTATATAATTTACATGAAAGGATTCCAGAACTGTTACATATCCTCACAGTAACAGCGTTAGAGAACAGTGTGACCTTTATCTTCCATTCTTGGAACACGTGTGACATTCAAGTGACATAACAGTTCTATCATTCTGTTCTATATTAGTTACATTACAGAATTCCAGAACTGTTACGTATCCTTGCAGTAACATCGTTACAGAACAGTGTGACCTTTATGTTCTGCAATTGTTATGGCACAAGATTGTAACAATATTATGTATAAATGGTGCCTTTTTGTTATGTAACATTTACAGAACGTGTCCGCTGGATTGGATGTATGAAAGCTTCATTTCTTAGCAAACTCAATAAAATCCCGGCTTGCCAGCATCAGGCTGAGTCCATCTCGAGCCGGATGCAAAAGGCTGTTCTCCTGGGATCACTTCATATACTCTGTCAACACTGTTCCTCATGACATTCTGCAAAGTTTGGTAGCTCTAAAAAAGTATCCAGAGGTAACACTTCCGTCTCCAACTGTGCCTTCTGCCGCGTAAGGTCATCCGCGGCTAGAGACCGGACTCCAGGGAATAGTATTGTACCAAGTGCCTTGCGTGAATCTCCCGCTCTTGCTCACCTTCTGGGACAGAAGGAGCAGAAGTGGATGAAGTACACGTTCCAGTTGCGTCAGGATTCGTTGCTTTAAGGAAACATGTTCGTAGCTTCCACATCCTTCAACTTCTCAAAGATCGTCTGTGATTCGTGCGGGCTAGAACATTTCAGTAACAACTGTTCAGTAACAGATCCAAATTTTTGTTCTTGATTTATTCTAGAACACATTTTTAACACAGTTCTAGCACTTTGACATAACGCCGTTACAGAACAATTCTAGATTGAACCTGGAACAAATTTTGCAGTTCGTATGTGATTGGTGAGTTCTAGAACAATTACGTAACAACTGTTCTGGAACAATTATTAGTCTTTGTGCCTAATTCGTTCTAGAACACACTTGTGAAAGGGTTATAGATCTTCTATATAACACTATTACGGTACAGTTCTAGAACAATCTTGAAACAAATGTTATAGAACGTCTGTGATCGGTTTGTTCTAACACTATTTCATAGCAACTGTTAAAGAACAGAGCTGTCACACAATTCTAGAACAGTTATGTCACAATTTTGTCACATTGTCATACCCGATGAAAAGTTCTTATGGCAAAAGGTCGAAAATGGACAGTGTTCACGCGTTCAATATAATTGTATATATTCTCAACGACTTAAATTTTACAAACACAGGGTAACGCGTGAATATTGTGAGTTTGATAATGATAATGTGAGAATGATCGTTTGTCGTCGTAAGAACCCACTCGGGTTTCCCGAATCTTCAGTATGTAAGAACGCAAGGAACGTGGCGGTTTAACCAGAAAGACAAACGTTAGAATTGTCCAATTCGCGCCAAGTAATTATATTATTTACTCAGCAAAAAATAGAGACAATCAGTTCGACGGTCAAGGAGGCCTTAGCCGCGAGTTTTACTTGAACTTATCAATAAATAAAGACTGTACAATGTTTGCTCAAAAAGTTTCGAAATCATTGACTTAACCTCCTATGGTTTAAATGGAATCATAATAATTCTCAATTAAAAATGACAGAGTTTATTATTAATTTAAACATGGTCCTTCGAGCCGAATGGAGTGTGATTTAAGACTAAAAGACCGTTAAATTTTTTAAACATTTTGAAAAGTTCTAGAAAGTTGGCAAAACTCGATGAGATTGCGGCCATCATAACGTCTCTATAATTTTGCAATAAATCGCGTTTCCTCTCTATAAAATTTGTGACTGCTCATCGGCAAAATAAAAGGCGTGTCCTGTGCTACCTGAAATATTGACGAGCGTTTAGTGTTTTTAAATTAATACACTTCATAGAGAGCAAGATCGCAAATTTGGATCCCGCCAAAATGTACTCTCTTTATCACATGAGAATGAGAGGGCCTGCGTCAAACGATACATTGATAAGCTAGTACTCTACCGTCTCACTCAAAGGATTAGGCGCTCCCTCTTACTGCGAATTGCTTTTCACACTCTACTTACCACTGCTGCTTCACCTTCGAACGATCAGCTGGATTATTAAAGGTGTATTAATACACAAATGAAGGTGGGCTACAGTACACACTACTCGCTTCTCTCCGTTGCGGAATAAACACTTCGCCTTCGTCGAAATTTATCGAGATGAGTTTCTTTATTGTTATTACTATTTTTTATATAGTTTAGCCGATTGAACTCTTGCATACTCAAATTACTTTTTTTAAATTGTGATAACTAGTTACAGATGTTATCAGACGATCCAACAGTTTCAATGTTGTGACATCATTATTAAGACCTTTAATTGTCATTAAAGTCAAAATGGATGCATTGTTTTCTGAATTATCAGAGATTGCTCAGTCTATTACTCGGACTGAGACAAATTTTAAGAAAATTGCCAAAACTAACCTCAATCTGGTGACGGCAAGTCTGGTTTGGATCTTCTCGACCAACGCTGGAAATCATGTGAGAATCTACATCTGCAGATTAAAGCTGCTTCTACACCTGAGGATCGTGAGAAACTTGAGTATTTCACAAATACTACATTTTTAATGATTGTAGATGCTTATCTTAGAGCACATGATTTCTTGAGAAACCAGATTGAAATTTTAACTTCGGAATCTAACTTAAATGAAACTTTAAATCAAACACAAAATTTCAGACATGAGTCATTACCTGTCAAACTCCCTCAGATTGTTTTACCAGAATTCAATGGGGATTATCAAGATTGGGAAAACTGCAGGGATTTATTTGAAGCTCTTATTATTGAAAATGAAGCGTGGTCTAATGTGACTAGACTGCATTACTTAAAATCTTCATTAAAGGATGAAGCTGATCATTTATTAAAGCATGTTGTGATAACTGATGCAAATTTTTTGGCCACTTGGAAATCGCTAAAGGACAGATTTAATAACCAAAGAGCGTTGATTTCTGCACATTCGCATTTTTATTAGTCTCCCCAGCATCACACCTAACTCGGTTGCAGAACTCCGAAAATTACGCGATACAACAAATGAGTTTTTAGCAGCTCTCAAGAATTTAAAGCGTACAACAGATTCCTGGAGTGAAATACTCGTTTTCTTAATTCTTAAGAAACTTGGCGTTCCTTCCTTAAAGGAATGGGAAATGCTAGTGGGTTCTCGTACCGACTATCCGACGTATAGTGAACTTGATACATTCTTAGAAAAACATATCCGTGTTTTGGAAGCCATTCAGACTTCAAAAAATGTATCTTCTGATAAATCTAAAAATACAACGTCATCGCCGGTGCGGAGCCATGCTGCCTCTGCCAAGTCTAAGTGCTTGTTGTGTAAAGAAAATCATCCTTTATTTAGATGTTCACAATTTAGGGCACAGTCGATTGATGAACGTCAGTAAATTGCACAACAGAACCAATGTTGTTATATGCTGTTGTAAATCACACAGATAAGATTGTTCAATCTTCTAGTAGCTCAGGTAAGAGTGAGATTGCAGCGAATCATGTCTCTCTAAACAATGATATCCCATCTGTACATTTTCTACATACTTTTCCAAATCTTGCAGGTAATACTCTTTTAGCTACGGCTCTGGTAGACGTTCGAGCTGATAATGGTCGAGTCTATAAATTTGGAGTACTTTTAGATCAGGCATCTGATTATTATTTCGCATCAGAAAGAGCGCTAAAAATCTTGTGTCCGAGATATGATAAGATTAATGCTCTTGTTTATGGATTTGGTGGTTTAGTAATCGGATCAGCTAGACAATTAGCTTATTTTCATTTTCTTCCAAAAGAAAAGCGTAATAAAGTTTTGTACTTGCAATCATTAGTATTATTAAAGTTCACATGTTACCATCCACCTGTAAGATCAGGCGGGGGGGGGGGGTAGAAACACAAATAAAATAATGTTTGTTGGCTGATCCAGACCCATTAAACACTTCGTATATCGATTTCATTTTAGGTGCAGACAAATTTGGATCCTGTTTATTACCAGGATTAAAAGAAGAGATTTTGTGGACCCTGACTGCGCAATCAACTATTTTTGGCTGAATCCTTTCTGGTCCAGTTTCAAATCAACTGTCACCTGTAGTTTCTTCTTTCGCAGTTCATCATGGCGTGACATCTGAGGTACTTCATGAGGATTTAGCACGTTAGAGGAATATTGTGACTTTATGTCCGAGTATGAACAATTAGGTCACATGAAAGTCATTCAAACGGAAAATCTTAAAGATTTTCTACGAACCGTGTATTCACCTCACCATCCCATTATTCGAGCGAACAGCCATACAACTCGTTTGCGTATTGTTTTTAACGCTTCGAGCCCTACTTCTAACAACACATCGTTAAATTCACATCTACGTGTTGGTCCAAAAATCTGAAAAGATCTAATTTATATTATCCTGCGGTGGCGAGAGCATCGCTACGTATTTCTAGCGGATGTGGAGAAGATGTTCCGACAAATTCTTGTTGACGTCAAAGGTCGAGACTATCAGCGAATCTTATGGCAGTATCCTCATAAGAAAATTGTAGCTTATCAATTGGCCACTGTCACCTACGGTACGGCATATGCTCCTTATCTGGCTAACAGGGTAATTAAACAATCAGCGCAAGATGAAGGTCCAAACTTTCCACTCGCACAGGATGTTCTCTAGAATAATGTTTACGTTGACGATGTTTTGTTTGATGCTGATACCATCGCGGAAACTGAGCAAATTCGATCACAAGTTGTTCAGATGATGGAAAGTGGAGGTTTTCATTCAAGAAAGTGGGCCACTAATGATGGCGAATTACTGAATGAATGCCATTCGAGCCAACATGAACATGCCTTGGATTTTCCACTGGCTGAGCACGTGCAGTTAAATGTTCTCGGATTATGTTCGGATCCGTTGTTTGATGCTTTCCAAATCAAGGTTAATTCTGAACCTATTCAATTTCCTGCTAAGAGAATAGTTCTCTCGGTTATCGCTAATTTATATGATCCTCTCGGTTGATTAGCTCCTGTGATAGTTGCAGCAAAGCTGTTGATGCAAGAATTATGGCTGCGCAAGCTCGATTGGGATGAAAAGTTATCATATGATCTTCTGTTTCCGTGGCTTGAATATTATCATGCTGTTGTCAACTTAGAACATTTAAAGATTCCGCGATGGACAGGACAATTCAAATCAAATTCAATTTGCGAATTACACGGGTTTGCAGATGCGTCTACCAAAGCTTACGCAGCAAATGTATATTGACGCAGTCTTGATGAGTCTAATCGTGCTCAGGTCACTTTATTGCTATCAAAATCTAAAGTAGCTCCTATTTCTGCAATAAGCGTTCCTAAATTAGAGTTGTGTGGGGCTGTTCTTCTAACTAAAATCATTGAATATGTTGCTTGAACTATGAATTTCGAAAGTATACCTTTTTATTGTCATACCGACTCTACTGTAGTATTGTGCTGGCTGAAGAAACATCCTTCCAATTGGAAAACATTTTTTGCGAATCGCGTTGCCTTGATACATGAGCTATTGCCTAACGCTAAATGGCTTCATGTTCCCAATATGGACAATCCTGCTGTTTGTACATCCCGGGGATCTCTCCAGGAGATCTTCTCGATCATCCCTTGTGGCGGCATGGGCCGCCTTAGCTCGCAGGGCCTTCCAGTGGTTGGCAAGACAAACGTCTTTTTGTTAGATTTTTTTGTTCTCATCAAGTTAGTAGTGTAGAAGGAGCTACGTTTGATTTGGTACATAAATACTCTTCATGGCCAGAACTACTTCGTGTAATGGCCTATTGCCTTTGTTTCATCAAAATCCTAAAGTATAAAATTTCCAAGAAAAAAGGGGCCAACCCACAATACCCATTTCTAGCATTTCAGACGTCAGAAATCGATCAAGTTCGATTGTTCTGTCTTCAATCTGTTCAGAAAGATTCCTTCGCAATCCAATTGAGGGAACTTCACAAAAAGAATATTCTTACTACCAAGTCCCCGTTGAAACCATTGAATACGTTCTTGGGCTTGAACTGATTGTAGCGTTTGGGAGGTCGTCTTCGTTTTGCTTATATTAGTTACGATAAAAAACACCCAAATATCTTACCTCGACATAAGATCAGTGAACTCATCGCTTCGCATGCCCATCTGAGATCCTTGCATGGAGGATCAAAACTGACCTTACACACTCTAACGCAGAATATTTGGATTCTGGGGGCTCGATCCTTAGTTAAAGGTCTGGTAAATAAATGTATCAGTTGCGTTCGTCAGCGTGCGGCTGTTCTGCAACAACTCTTCCGCAATCTACCAAATTTTAGAGTTACTCCTGGTCGACCCTTTACTTATACAGGGGTTGATTATGCAAGCCCTTTTGATATTCGATTGGGTTCTGGTTGTGGACATGAAAGTCAAAAGGCATATATTTCTTTATTTATTTTCTGGCTTTTTTTTTTGCAGCTTTCCATCGCTTTGTTTCTCGAAGAGGAAGACCTGCTCACATGTATAGCGACAATGGAAAAAACTTTCAAGATGCAAATAAGGAGTTGAAAAAATGGCTTCAGGCACTTGAGCAAGATAACGACTTGCATAATCAGCTCGCTACAGAAGGAACCTCGTGGAATTTCATTCCACCCTCTGCACCTCATTTCGGGGGTTTGTGGGAGGCTGGAGTGAAGAATATCAAACATCAGTTGCGTGGGATCGTAGGTCTGCCTAAATTCACTTATGAGGAGCTTTCACCTCTACTCACACGAGTCCAAGCTTCACTCAATTCGCGACCAATAGCTCCCCTTTCAGCGGATGCAGAGGATTTTTCTTATTTGACTGCTGGACCTTTTTTAATAGGAGCTCCGCTTACAAGTGTGCCAGAGCCTTCGCTGGAGTTTACGCCTGAAAATAGACTGTCACCCTGGGAATTAATACAACGCGTTTTACAGACATTTTGGCATAGATGGTCTATTGATTATCTTAATTTATTACAGAAGAGACATAAATGAATCAACGAAAGGTCTAACATAAATGTAGGAGACATGGTTGTATTGCGAGAGGATAATCTCCCTCCTGCTAATTAGCTTCTCGGTCTGGTCATTAAGTGTTATCCCGGTAAAGATGGTTTGATTCGTACGTTAAAACTTAAAACTTCAAATTCCGAATATGATCGTCCGATCACCAAGCTATGTCTTTTACCACTTAAGTCGAATGAAGCACAAGAGCTCTATGAACAAGATTCTGCGAGTACATAATTTGTCTCTTCTTTTTTCTAGCTACAAGTCTTCAAATTAAAAATCACTCTTAATTTGGCGTGTTAACACATTTTTATTTTTGTTGTTTTCTTTTACCACTATTTTGTTGTCAAGGTTTCTTTGTTGAATTGTTTCTTTTTGGCGGGCGGCTAAGACTCACTTTCTAACTCATATTATTATTTTTTTTTTTCGAGTGCGTTCTATTTTTTTTGTCTGTTTTTTCTTCTAGGCACCTTTTCGTGTTCTAGCACACGAAGCAAGCGGTATGTTCAAGCATTCAATATAATTGTATATATTCTCAACGACTTAAATTTTACAAACACAGAGTAACGAGTGAATATTGTGAGTTTGATAATGATAATGTGAGAATGGTCGTGTGTCGTCGTAAGAAACCACTCTGGTTTCCCAAATCTCCAGTACGTAAGAACGCGACGAACGTTGCGGTTTAATGCATACATATTCCAATTCGCGCCAAAAAATTATATTATTTACTTAGTAAAAAATAAAGACAATCTGTTCGACGGTCAAGGAGGTCTTAGCTGCGAGTTTTACTTGAACTTATCAATAAATAAAAACTACACGATGTTTGCTTAAAAGGTTTCGAAATCATTGACTCAACCTGATCTGGTGCAAATCGAAACATAATAATTCCCAATTAAAAATTACATAATTTATTATGAATTTAAACAGACAGTTTTTCGTTCGTATCGCATCAAAGGTCGCTTTTGGTGCACGCTAGAGTAGACGTATCGAAACTCCAGGACTGTTTGGCACCACGCTCGTGGATCATGTCCGACTCGGTGCCACATTGATATTGTCTACTTTAGGACACCCTGATTGATAATATACGTGTCTGAAGGTCGAGAGAAGAATAATTTTTCGTTGGTGCTACGTCCAAAGTCGCTTTTCATATATGCTAACAGAGACATACCGACCCTCGAGGACGGATTGGCGCCACGCTCAGGGATGATGCCCAACTCCGTGCCTAATTGATATTTTGTAATTTAGGCCCTCCTGATCGACAAAATATTTGTCTGAACGTTGAGAGAAGAATCATTTTTCGTTGGTGTTGCGTCCAAAGTCGTTTTTCGTGCATTCTAAAAGAGATATACGAACACTGGTGGACTGTTTGGCGTCATGCTCAGGGATCATGCCCAACTCAGTGCCTCACTGACATTTTGTACATTAGGACCCCCTGATCGATGACATTCGTGTCTGAAGGTCGAGAGAAGGATACTTTTTCGATGGTGCTACTTCCAAACTCGCTTTTCGTGTATGATAACAGGGACATACAGACACTCGAGGACGGTTTGGCGCCACGCTCAGGGATTATGCCCAACTCGGTGCCTCACTGATTTTTTGTACATTAGTTTACATAAGTTTAATGTCGCTTTTCATGTATGCTAAGAGAGATATACCGACACTAGCGGACTGTTTGGCGCCACGCTCAGGGATCATGCCTAACTGTGTGGCTATTTGATATTTCGTACTTTAGGACCCCCCCCCCTCACCCAATCAAAATGGTTCATAAGAAACGATTGTAGATGTAACATATTCTAATCTGTCTTACGTCAAATATCGTTTTGCCAAACGCTGAGCGGGCATTCTGCGGTACTCACGCTCACTGCAGTTTCAAGTATCGTGTGATTGTGTTGAGTAGAGGGATGAGCGGCGTAGCCAGGATTTTCTTTTCGGGGGGGGGGGGGCTTCGGGTTAAAGTATAGGCAAAGAGTGTGGGAAAAGTGCAATTGAATAATAACAATACTTAATTCCTAATGCAATTGAACAAATAAACAATCAGTAGAATAAAAATGCTTATTTATATTTTAAAATATATTGCAGGATAATCTATACATAACTATATACATTAGTCGTGGGTGTCTTACATCCAAAATAAAAATATTTATTTATATTCAACAATATATTGCAGGATATTATATACATGATTATATACATTAGCTGTGACTGTCTTACATCTTAAAGGTTAATTCTGCGCGTTTTAATTGCGAACGTATCTATTGCGCGTTCTGCTTCCATTTGCACGTCACTCTGGACAGTCATTAATGCTAATCCATTTAATCGCTCTTCACAGCTACTATTGCGAAGATACGTCTTTAGTCTTCTCATGGTGGAAAAGCTTCTTTCTACGGATGCTGTAGTAACAGCCAGAGTTGCCAATAATTTTAAGAGAACATAAATATTTGGGAAAAATTGTTTATCACAAAATCTTAAGGCATCGATAGCGTATTTGGGCAATTCTTCACTTTGTTTTTTCCATTTGTAAATCCACATTACCCACTCCGATTATAGTCTTTTAGTAGTTGCGCACGGATCAAGGTCTCTTTTGTAAAATAAATGTGCAGGTTCTATGTCTTCAAATGACGATGAGACGCAGAAAATGGGAAGGACACGCTGAAGCGCGATAATCCCACTTTTATGCACTACAAAGCGCTCGCTTAGCGATGGTATTATTTCTTCTAAATATGGTATAAACAAAGCTCTTCTGTAATACTCCTCACGTGTTTGTGATGAGTAGTTTTCTCTGTGCCGTTGCGTTCCAACGTTCAGCCGAAACTTTTAAAACGGCATTTCTGCTAAAGAAAAAGAAACGTTAGACAATTCGTAATAAAGAAATTCAAAACTCGGAAATAATTTTCACATTTGATGGCACAATAAAAATTCTTTTAAATGGAAATTTCTACTGATTTTCAGTCATTTTTTATTTAAATTTTAGTGAAAAATTGTAAACTACAAGAAAAATAGTGAAATAAAACTAATATTCGTATAAATTTGTACCAAAGTGAATTAATGGTTCGGTTTTTACTATATTATTATAGATTTAGAGAGAATATGCAACTAATTTAGATTACTTTTAATACATTTTTATTATTGAAATTTGTTTTCAAATATCAAATTCAATACTCACGTTTTACTGTTTTCATCCAAATAAGCAGTAGAAAATCTTATCTGGTGGCTGCTTTCTTTGTGTCTGATAGGTGTTACATCTAAGAATTCTAAACTATTCTCTTTTTTTGAGCATATGGAAACTATCTCGCACTCAAAATACAAAAAAATGTTGAAGATTTTAACAAGTAAAACGGCCAGACCCAGAATTAAATATTTTTAAAACTCTGCATGATATGCCCAATTTTCAAAAATGTACCTAAACAAACAAAAATGAGAAGATTTTATCCATAAAAATGGCCTGCTCCTGAATTAATTGCTAAAGTCTTCTCAATTTTTTTTAGGTAAAGTATGAGTGCGAAAGAGATTCTTTATGGTAACAATAATCATAAGATAGTTTGCAAAACTTTTAGAAATGATTTTAGTTTTGTGAATTTTCAAGCCAAAAATACAAATTTGTTATAAAACAGTTGAATTTTAAAACCAAGAATGTGAATTTTCAAGAAAAAAATTAATTTTCAAATAAATAGTCAAATTTTAAATCAAAAAGAATCTTATCATTCAAAAATAAAAAAAACTGTCAAATTGTTGAATTTTCAAGCAAAAAAGACAACTTTGTAATAAAAAAGTTGAATCTTCAACCAAACAATTACATTTTTTAATAAAGTAGTTTAATTTGCAACCAAATATCGGAATTTTCCAACAAAAATAGTTCAATCTTCAACCAAAAAATTAATGTTTAACAAGCTTGTTCAACTTGCAACCAAAAAATCACATTTTCTACAAAATTATTGAATTTTCAACCCAAAAATAAGAATTTTCTATGTAGCAGTTGAATTTTTAAAGTAAGAATGTGAATTTTCAAGAAAAAGTTAATTTTCGACAAAATAGTCGAGTGTAAACCAAAAACAAACTTTCCATTCAAGAAAAAAGATGCAGTCAAATTGTTGAATTTTTAAGCCAAAAAGAAGAATTTTCAATAAAACAGTTGAATCTTCTACCAAAAAAATGAACTATTAACAAACTAGTTCAACTTTAAACCAAACAGTTGAATTTTTTACTAAACTGTTGAATTTTCAAGCCAAAAATACAAATTTGTTATAAAACAGTTGAATTTTAAAACCAAGAATGTGAATTTTCAAGAAAAAAATAATAGTTTGCAACTAAATAGTCGAATTTTAAATCAAAAAGAAACTTATCATTTGAAATTACAAAAAATTGTCAAATTGTTGAATTTTCAAGCCAAAAAGACAAATTTGTAATGAAAAGTTGTATTTTCAACCAAAGAATTACATTTTTTAACAAATTAGTTTAATTTGCAACCAAATATCTGAATTTTCTAACCAAAATAGTTCAATCTTCAACCAAAAAATTGATTTTTAACAAGCTTGTTCTACTTGCAACCAAAAAGTTACATTTTCTAGGCGTGATAAATTTACATGCTCCACCAAACTCACTGAGAAATAGACACTTGTTCATGGTACCATACCACCGAACTAATTACGGGGCAAATTCAGTTATAACGAGACTATGTAGGGAAGCAAACCTAAAGTGTAAGAAACTGGACTTTTTTGAAACCTCAGCAACAACATTCAGAAATGCACTTAGAAAACTAGAATATTATTCCGAAAACAACGCGGCCTAAGCATAAGCATATTTTGTTATTATACTTAATGACTTAATTTTGAGAAATTATATTGTAATTAAAGAGCCATCGCCCGTACACTGTTCAATAAATAAATAAAATTATTGAATTTTCAACCCAAAAATACGAATTTCCTATGTAGCAGTTGAATTTTTAAACTAAGAATGTGAATTTTCAAGAAAAAGTTAATTTTCGACAAAATAGTCGAGTGTAAACCAAAAAGAAACTTTCCATTCAAGAAAAAAAATGCAGTCAAATTGTTGAATTTTTAAGCCAAAAAGAAGAATTTCCAATCAAACAGTTGAATCTTCTACCAAAAAAATGAACTATCAACAAACTAGTTCAAAGAAGTTCAGGCACTTCTCCAACCTGGACAGCGTCAATTCCATACAGAGGAGGTGAACGAATCACGTTTGGTAACGAAGACTAGATGGATAGTGGAGGCCAGAAATGGCCATATCAAAACCATCTTCTTGTTGTTCGATCACACGGTTCCAGTGCAGCATCCGACTATCGAAATGGCAGCAGCTAATGCTGTATTGGCTAGACAATTGTTAGCTAGAGCGCGTGAAGTAAACGTTGTCCAACCACTAGTAGAAGTGGAACATCTGCAGGCTACAGGTGGTCAGCGATGGGTTCAGCTGAATTCTCGACACGTGCATAACTTTCCTCGTTTGACATAAGCCTTCCTTCGAGATTTGAGGGTCGGTGTGTATCAGGTCAAGTTAGCTCCTTCGTAGATTCAGGATAAGCTATAGATAGATAAACGTTTATTTTTTAGCCTGCTGGCCTTAAAAACTTGACTTGCTTAAACTTCCATTTTTTAAAGAATTTTCTTACAACTAAACCTTAAAACTAACATCCTTCCACACCGTATATCTAACGCCGCTCGCTCTTATCTCATTGCCTTCCTCGCTTCGCCTCGCCTCGCTCGCATGTCCCTATTTTCTTGCTTGCCTCGCATTACCAAACTCTGCCTCCGCGACTAATACCTAATACTTATCTACTATTTACAATATTTAAAATTACTTATATTTACTTCCTCCTCTATTTACAATCTTTCCTTCTCCATTCCTCTTCTCTTCTTCTCCATCTTTCCCAATACTCCCTTCACCCATGCTACTGCTCTTTCGTCCCCCCTTTCATGCATCAATACCTCCATGCTTATCCCACTCATTTCCACCTCCACGCACTCCTCCAACCAGTGCTCCACTCTTGCCTCCCCCTTCCAACATAGTTCACACGTCCTCTTTTCCCTAGCGAGCCAGAACCTATTGAAACCCTCCATGCACCCACATCTCATCCTCGCTATAAGCTCTTGACTTCCTTTCTCTCCTTTCTCACACAAATATTGCGCTCTCGCCCTTGGCATAATCCACACATAGTTCCCATTAAACCTTGTCTCTCTTATTCTCTCTTCCCCTGCTGTCTACTCCCTCTCTATGCTGTTTTTCTTAAACAACTCATATACCTTCCTTCCTTCCTCATGCATCCTTCTCAATTCATCCATATGCAGTCCATTCGTTCTAAAATACCTTTCTCTTTCAACCTCCATCTTCCCTCCCCCTCTCCTGTTCTCCTTCTCCCACCAACACTCCCTAACGAGCTTACTTCCCCCCTCTTCCAAAAATTTCTCCTCATATTTACACGCTCGACTCCCCGCTAGAATCCCTACACTCGTTCTCCCCGTCTCCCTCCTGACAATATCATTAGGCGTGTTCCTTGCCAACCCCAGTGTCCACTTTACATATCTCTCCTGTATCCTATTTACCTCTTCGCTTTCCTTCCACACCCACACCTCTACTCCATAAAATAGTACACTCGTCACTAGTGAGTCAAACAATTTCATTCTCCTTCCAAAATCATCTGCGAATAACTTCTTTCCCAACCCCCACACCTGCCTCATCACCACATTTGCCCTCCTCACTCTCTCTTTTAAGTGACCATCCACTCCGCCATTCCTCCGAAACAAGAAGCCCAGGTACACAAACTCTTTCACCGCCTGCAACGCCTTTCCCTTCCACTTCCACTGTCCTTCCTTATCCCTTCCACCTCCTTTTCTGAAAACCATAACCTTGGACTTTTCCGCATTCAGTTCTAACCTGTTCTTATCCAGGTATCTTCCCAACCTCTTCATTATTTCCTTTAAGGCCTCCTCGCTTTTTGCCAACAACACTATGTCATCTGCATACGCTAGCGACCAAATTCTAACCCCTCCTATCCTGACTCCTCCTACCACTCCGGCCTCCAGCTTACTTTCCATATCCGCAATTAAAATCGCAAAAAGCGTCGGACTAAGCGGACACCCTTGTCTTAACCCCCTATCCATCCAGAATCCCTCCGAAATCCCCTGTCCTCCTCTTACCTTATCCTTGGTTTCTTCATATATCTCCCTTACCCTCTCGATCAGGCCTCTCTCCACTCCCCTCTCCTCCATCGCCTCCCATAACCTCCCCCTATCCACCGACGGAAACGCGCCTTTTAGATCCACAAAAAACGCGTACACTCTCGACCCCTTCTTCGCTAATTCTCTATCCACCACGTGCTGCAGAACGTAGATATTGTCGGTAGTGCTCCTACCTGCCCTAAAGCCCGCCTGCGTCTCTGGCAATATTCCTTTCCCCTCGACATCCTTCCGCAGCCTCTCCGCTATTACCGTCGCGTATACTTTATACGCCGTATTCATTAGCGTAATCCCCCTATAATTTTCCTGCCTATCTCTCTCTCCTTTCTTATACAGAGGCACTATTAATCCTTCTCTCCGCCCTCGTGGGAATCCCTCTCCCCTCCATACTTTCTTCACTACCTCCTTCAGCCTCTCCCTAACCTCTTGTGTACTAAACAGCCATGCTTCGTTCTCTAGCCCATCCAGCCCTGCTGATTTTGACCTTTTTAACTTCCTTATCTGTTTCTCTATCTCCTCGTCATTCAACTCCTCCATCTCTGCCTCCCCCGTTCTTCTACTTCCATCATCTCTCTTCCTTGAATCTGAGCCCTGAAATGATTCTTTAAAAAACTCCCTCCACTCCTCACTCCCTATCTTGTCGCTTATCCCTACTCTACGCTTCCTAAACCTATTTATTATCTTCCAGACGTCCCCTTCTGTCTTAACATTTCCTAACTCCTCCTCCAGCTCTTTCTCCTTTTCCTGTTCTTTCTTCTTACACATCAATCTAAACCCCTTCCTCATTTCTACGTACTCCTCCCTTTTCGCAGTACCCTCTTTCCACTTCTTATACTTCCTCTTCACCTTTTTTTTCATCTTTTTACATTCCCTATCCCACCACGGCTTCACCATTCCTTTCTTCTTCTTTTTGAATACCTTCTTTTGCACGCACCCTTTCACTTTCTCTTTTAAATCCTCCCATATCTCTTCCACCGTCTCCCCTTCGAAGCGTACCTTCCCTAACTGCTCCTTATATTTCTCTATCGCCTCCCTCGTCCAGCTAACCCTCTCCCCCGTCGACACTTCTTCCCCACCTAGCCTTCCGCCCTTCTCACCCCTTATCCACAACCCTAATGGCTGATGGTCTGATTCTACCCTCCCTTCTACTGCGAATCTCTCCATCTCCTCCCACCCTTGCATATTCATAACTACATAATCTATTACCGATACCCCCACCTTACCTGCGTATGTGTATTCTCCCTCTTCGTCCCCAGTTGCCATACCATTTGCCACCGCCCAGCCTCTATCCTCCATCCAGTCCCTTAGAATCTCCCCCTCCTTATTTATTAACCTATCCTTCGAATCCTCGCGTTAAAGTCCCCACCCAGTACCACCATACCCTCTTCTCTTTCACCTAACAGGTCTTCCACCCTTTCTTTAATTCTTTCCATCCCATCCTTATTGGACACTGTCACAAACTTACACATTACCCCTCCTATCTTTACTTTCCTTATTTGCACTCCCTCCTCCTCTTCCTCTCTTTGAGCTTCTTCCTCTATTCCATCTCTAATCCCCGTTATAATTCCCCCACTAGCCCTTCCTTTCTTCTTCACTCTGACCGCCTCCTGGAGTCTCCACCTATACCCCCTTGGCAGCTTTGGCTCTATTTTATCCCATTCCTTTCTTTCCACCCACGTCTCTACCAGTCCTACCACATCAAATTCCTGTATATACCTCCAGAACTCCTCATCCTTCTTCTTTACCCCTGCTACGTTCCAGTAAAGCACCTTCACAACTCCTCTACCCTGCATTACCCCCACTCCCCTACTTCCTACGAAACAAATTCCCCTGCACTTCCTTCAACACTTCTTTCTCCTCGTCCCACACCCACATTTTCTCGTCTATTTTTATTTTCCGATATCCTACCTTCGCCGATCTCCCTTCACTCCTCTCCCTCCTAGCCCTGTCGTACAGCATTCTCTGTACATCCCTTTCCTTTCTCGTCAAATCGTGATCGATGAAAACTTCCTTATCCTTTATCCTATTTTTATTTCTCATTACCCCCAATTTTTCTTCCCAGCTCTCCAACTCCACAACCGCCACTTCTTTCTGCTTTCTCCCCTCCAACTTAACTTTCCCTACCCTGCCTTTATTCCACCCTATGCTCTGTAGCAGCGCTTCCACACCCTCCCTTTCTTCCCCGCTCTTCATCTTCAATCCTCTTATCACAATATTATTTCTCCGGTCTGCCTTCTCCTTTCTCTCCATTCTCAACTCCATTGCCCTTATCCTTTCCCTATCCGCCCTCTCCTCCTTTTCATTCCTACGCTCTCCCACTTTCTCTTCTATCATATTCCCTACCCTCTCCCAAATACCTTTAATCTCGCCCCCGCTACCCCCGACTCCTATTTCCATTTCCGTCCTGCCCTCCACCTTCTCAAGCCTTTTTTCAGTCCTTTCTTTCCACGCCCTAATCTCCTCTTCCATCTGTTTTATTTTAACATCTTTTTCTTTTCTTTCCCTCTCTAACCCATCTACTCTCTCTCTCTCAGCTCTTTCACCTCCTTTTCCCATTTCTCACCTTTGATTCGCAAGTCCTCCCTCATACCTTCCATCTGCACCTTGGTCCCCCTTACGTCCTCCCTCAGCCCCCTGACCTCGCCTAACAGCATCCCGAGAGCCTCCTTTTCCAACATCCCCTCCATTTTTGGGGGGGGTGACCTCGGTGTTATCCCGATTTTTTTAAACGGGCTCTCGACCTCGCTTTTCTCCGGACTCTCTTGGCTGTCTCTCTTCCTTTTCAAGAGATCCTCCCCGTCACTTGCGCTTGACGCTCTCTCCTTTACGTTCTCGCTTCCTTCGTTGCCACCGTACCGATTTATCCCTCTCCCCGACGCACCGCTCGACACCGGGCGACGCGTTGTTGGCCGTCGTGGCTTGTGGAAAATTCCCTCCCCGTCGGTTTCACTACCAGCACTGCCAGTACTCTCGCTGCCCACCTCCCTTAGCATCCCCTAACTTTTCGAGAACCACCCTTGAACCCTCGAAAGCCCAGGACTCCTGACCACGAACTCCCCCGATTACTTGCCAACCTAACCTCACTTTCCCTATCCAGCTAGATACCACCTCCCACCCACGCTGAAACTCACGTTTTATCTCCCCAATTCACCCCACACAACCTTACTCACCTCCTCGGCTTCCACCCTCACACTCCACTCACACCTTCCACACAAATTCCGTAAAATTCTCTCTCCACCTGTCACTAAACACGTTCTCACTTCCGCCACCAACATGCAAGTCGGATAAGCTATTGAGGGAAGATGAAGAAGAGATTCAGTCGGAAGTCATGAATGAGCAACATCGCGACGTCATACCAGAGCCGGGACTGATCAGAGTTCGAGTTTATTCACGATTCAGAAAGGCAACTCGGCACCACCTTTGGACGGCTTACGTACCGACAGATGAGGATGAGCCTAGCTGTTATGACAATTCAATCCAAGGGTATTATTGCACGTTCAAAGTGGGTGTTCGAAGTCTGGGAACTTGTGCACACGTGGCTAGCGTATTGTGGTACATGAGATATGCACGACATAAACATAATATACGCTATTCCTTTCAGCGACGTATACGGGGGTGGGGGGGGTAAAGCCCTCCCCCCAGAAATTTTAGATCCCTGTGTACTCAAAAGTTACGTTTTACTTTCAATAAACGTATAAGTGCCTACGCTCTTACAGTTTTGGCATTAATGGCTCAGGCCAGAGCGGTCGGAGACTATACCTGGAAATAAACTAATTGTAAGACCACACGGGGAGCCATACAATATGATTCTAGAAGACCAAGGATTAAAGTACATGTTTATTACATATTCCATTGGTCCTTATTTGAGGAGAGCTGCCTGGTAATAGAATCTTTAAAGTAATTAGAAGATCCTAAACTGCCGGAAAATTCTAACTTAGATACTTATAGTAATTTATAGGTTGCGTCTATTCGTCCTGAAATATTTATGGTTCTGGAAAAGGGAATGAACTAAGTTGACTAATGTAATGAGTGTATTTCACGAAACAGTTCATTTATGAATCTACACTTGTTCTGAAGTTTTCAAATAAATAGGTGCTGCGAATTAGTCATTATAGATCAAGCATTCCATGAGTTCAATCGAATAGCTTTCCTCGTGAATTTACAAGACTATTTACTTGACAGTTCTCTTTTTCACTTCACGGTGCTATTTTGTGATTATAAATCATGAATAATATGTCGAAAAAAAGAAAACGCGATGCATCTGGAAATATTGCATATTTTTTCAACAAATTTCCAAGGACAAAGGTAGGTAGAGAAGTTTATTTTATGTTCATGAAACTTTACCGAGATGATTTCAAGTTGGATTGCAAATTCAAAAATTTAGTAGAAAATTTAACTATTTGGTTGCGTACTTGAATAAGTTTCTTAAAAATTCATTTTTTTGGTTGAAGATTCAACTCTTTTTTTTTAAATTTACTTTTTTCTTGAAAATTCACATTCTTGGTTTTAAAACTCAACTGTTTTATAAAAAATTTGTAGTTTTGGCTTGAAAATCCAACAGTTTAGTAGAAAACTCAACTGTTGAATTTTCAAGCTTATGTCAAACGAGGAAAAATATGCACGTGTCGAGAATTCAGCTGAACCCATCGTTGACCACCTGTAGCCTGCAGATGTTCCACTTCTACTAGTGCTTGGACAACGTTCAACGAAATATCAAAGAGGCACGGAATTGGGCATGATCCATGAACGTGGCGCCAAACCGTTCTCGAGTGTCGGTATGTCTCCTTTAGTATGCACGAAAAGCGGCTTTGGACGCAACACCAATGAAAAAGTATTCTTTTCTTGACCATCAAACACATATATTATCGACCAGGGAGTCCCAAACTACAAAATATCAAAGAGGCACAGAGATGAGCATGATCCCTGAGCGTGTCGCCAAACAGTCCTCTAGAGTCGGTATATCTCTGTTAGCATACATTAAAAGCGACATTGAACGTACCACCAACGAAAAATATCCTTCTCTCGACCTTCAGTCACGTATATCATCGATCAGGGGGTCCTAATGTACAAAATATCAGTGAGGCATCGAGTTGGGTACAATCCCTGAGCGTTGCGCCAAACCATCCTCGAGTGTCAATATGTCTCTGTTAGCATACATGAAAAGCGACTTTGGACATAGCACCAACGCAAAAGTATAATTCTCTTGAACTTCAGATACATATATTATCGATCAGAGGGTCCTAATGTACTAAATATCAGTGAGGCACCAAGTTGGGCATAATCCCTGAGCGTGACGCCAAACAGTCCACCAGTGTTCGTATATCTCTTTTAGAATGCAAGAAAAGCGACTTTGGACGCAACGCCAACGAAAAATTATTCTTCTCTCGACGTTCAGACACATATATTGTCGATCAGGAGGGCCTACATTACAAAATATCAATGAAGCACCGAGTTGGGCAAGGTCCCTGAGCGTAACTCCAAACCGTCCGCTAGTGTCGGAATATCTATGTTAGCATACATGAAAAGAGACTTTGGACGGAGCACCAAAGAAAAAGTATTCTTCTCTCAACCTTCACATACGTATATTATCGATCAGGAGGTCCTAAAGTACAAAATATCAAAGTGGCATCGAGGTAGACATGATCTCCGCGCGTGGCGCCAAACAGTCTTCGAGCTTTGGTACGTCGACTCTAGCGTGCACGAAAAGCGACTTTTGATGCGATACGAATGAAAAACTTTCCATTACAATTTAAATAAGGTAAATCTGCTTAGGGAGAGAGATTGCGTTGATTTGAAAAGTTTCCAAACTGACAACGACGGTTTCTGACACTTACTTGTGGTGATAGACACCGTGAGTGAATACGCATGGGTTGAGCCGGTTCGTGATAAAACCACGTTGGAAATGAAAAATGCTTTTGACCGCATTCTCAAAGGAAAGGAAAACGATTGCCAATATTTTTACAGATTGATAAGAGAAACGAAATTTTTATGCCACATGCATGATTTCAGCCCTTTTCGACAACCTTTGAAGCGTGGCTAAAGCTCTTATTTCTACTCCCTAGCGACTGAAAAGTGACTTCAGAGGTGCATAATGAAAATTATAGATTTATGAGCTCGCATTTTATGATTATCAGCCCACTCACCGTATAACTGTGAGGAAATTTTGGTTGCAGATAATAAGGATTTGCGGTTATTAATGGAAAGTTAACACATATATCTGATCGAATTACCGCAAATTACCGAAAAATTTCATACATTTCCGGAAATTTATGGAAATTTACAAAAATGAATTTTGGGTAATGTATGGCAAGTTATAATATTTGCCTGTAAAATTACCATTAATGACCGAAAATTTTCATAAATTTCCGGAAATTCATGGAAATTTAAAAAAATGAATATTAGGTCATTTCTGATAAGTTATCATATTTACCGGTAAAATTACAATAAATTACCGAAAATTTTTGGAAATTTACCGAAATTAAAAGAAATGAATTTTAGGTAATGAATGGTAAGTTACCATATTTACCTGTAAAATTACCATAAATTACCATAAATTACCGAAAATTTTCATAAATTTCCGGAAATTTAGGAAAATTTTTAAAAATCAACATGGGGTAATTTAGGTAATTTACCATATTTACTAGTATAATTACTATAAGTTACCGAAAATTTTCATAAATTTTCTGAAATTTATGGAAATTGTTAAAAATAAATTTTGGGTCATTTATGTTAAGTTACCATATTTACCGGTAAAATTTCCATAAATTACCGAAAAGTCTCGCAAATTTCCGGAAATTTACGAAAATTGTAAAAAAAAGAATTTTTCGTAATTTATGGTAAGTTACCATATTTACTGGTAAAATTACCATAAATCACCAAAAATTTTCATAAATTTCCGGAAATTTACAGAAATTGAAAAAAATGAATTTTGGGTAATAAATTTAGTGCTCCTTTAATCAAAATCTGATATAGACTGAAATCATGACTGTATTGCGGAATATGTCTGAATTCATCCATTTGTTATAAAAAATATCGTATGCGCCGAGGGGGAGAGGCACTTTACCGACTTGTACTGCAAACATACACTCTTCAAAAAAGCACCTCTTCTCCCCCTAGGTGCATAATATACTATTGTTGGACAATAGCAATTTGATCGCACTCTCAAGAAACGTATGCGGCGTCATTTCACGCATCAAAAAATCGTCGGTGTAATGACGTTTTACAAAATACCTTTAGACTTACAATAATGCAAGACATTCGAGCATTGTTATAGCACCATCAACAGTAACTCTAGATAATGCAACCATTGCACTTTCAAATAAACAGCAAAAATACGGTAGAAAGTCGTTAAAAAGTAAAAAACCTAAATACAAGTTGGGTGATGTTGTAAGCATCAATAGAGAGAGAGGGGACTTTGCGAATGGTTATGAAGTTGATTGGAGTGAAGAGCTTTTTGTAATAAAACGCATAATTACCTCAAGCAAGCAGTCGACTTGCGTTTACGAATTGGAAGATCTGGTAGGTGAAGCTATTGAGGGACTTTTTCATGAGCCTGAATTATCACAAGTGACAAAAGAAGATAAAGACGATAACGCTAAGGAGTTTTTAATTGAACGAGTGATTCAAACAAAAGGAAAAGCAGCCAAGCAGCGTTATTTTGTTAAGTGGTGAGGTTATCCTGATAAATTTAACTCTTCGGTTTTGGCGTCAGATCTACACGTGTTAAAATAAATAAAAATCAATTTCATAAAATTTTACCGAGTAACAGTAGTATGATGTATTTTCGAAATAACAGTACCACCCGTTTTACAACTCTACTCTCACACGAAATTCGTCTGGACGGTCGTTGGGTTGTAGGACTTGCGGAAATTCATTTTCCCTGAATATTTCTGCATATAACACACGACTCATCAAATTCAAAGGAAAATTGTGAAGTTCTTTTTTTCAAATCGGAGTAAAATAAGTAAAGAAGTATTATAAGAAACTGATAATGACGATAATCAGATGCAATGTGAGAGTCAAGAGCCGAAATGGTTTGGAAAAGACTTCCTTGATAAATTTGCACTGCCTCATGTAATGAAAGAAACACTGAACTTGATGAAATTGAAGAAATTAGAAAAAGTTATAAAAGTAATGCATTGGATGGTGTTTGGAGGAAACCGCTAGTATCTTTCTTTCGACCTGGTGTTTACATAAACATACGCGATCTCGTTAAAGCCATAAACGATACAGCGATTGGACGTAGTCATGTGAAACTGATTTCCAGAAAAGAAGAATATTGCTATGTAAAAATTGAAAAAATTTGTTCAAATATTTGTGAAATTAGTGGTCTCACTTTTGTGCGATATGCGAAAAAGTGTCTCGCATTCTCGGTTTCGCACCAAAAATTTACATCTGCTGATACCATCCACTTTGCTAATCACCCACCTAGCCTAGCTCGGGGTCTTCCTGAAAGAATGTTTATTTACTGTGGTATATGTGAACTACAAATTACGGGTGATGTTCAAATACCACTTTTCTGAATAATTCTTGTTTCAATTCAAAATCACGTATTTGAATCTACGCAAATTACACAGTTTGCTTCACCTAATTACATACCTCTTTTAGATTCTGAATTTTGCACAGTGAAAATAGATATAAGAGATCATCTGCGATTAACAATACCGTTCGAGTTTGGTACATTGACTGTCACACTTCATTTTAAACGAATTGATTAGAAATAAGTATAGAGCCTGTGCGCATAGTGTCTGTGAAGAATGCAAGCAGAAGAAAAGAACGAGATAAACAAATGAACTGAGAATGAGTCATTACGTAGAATATTATACAAAAAAAGCGGGGGGAGGGGGTATATCAAAAGTTGATGTCGGTTTGAGGTATCAGAGAGGACATGAAATTGGAAGTTTTCTTGGGGGCCATTTTCGTCGAGTTTTACCAAACTTGCGCGCGGTGCAAATACAATCTCTTTTTGCTTTATGGATCCTACCAACAAGTGCCGTCTACGTATCGTGGAAGCAATACTTTGAGTTCGAAGGTTCATTTACTGGGAAACCAGTAAGCCCAACAGTTCAGAGAACCAATGATGGGGCTACAAAATGTACCTGTACATACAATTTAAGCGTGAGCACGCAGGCAGGCTTTTACAAACTTTTATAGTATGTTCGTGCTTACAATAAATTTATGAACAGCACTAGTGAATTCTTCAAGTGAAATAAAGAAAAGAGCCACATTATTGTTGACTGATTCAAGAACAAGCATATTAGTATTACTTAACATGTTAAAAAGCGGAGAGTTACGAGGCTGGTTCTTTTTAAGGTAAAACATTGTCGAATCTCTAGTACAGTATTTCGGCGCATGTGAAGGTAGGAGTTCCAGAAATTCTGGGCATTCAATTTGTCCACGCGTGATTTCAAAGAGTGTTATAATACTTGAAACTGTGCGTCTGTCTTCAAGTGACCAAACCTGAAATCTGTTACGTAGGGCCTGGTGATGAGATTCACGTGGAGGATAGGCACTATCCTCTTTCCATGCTAAATACTTTAAAAATCGCCTTTGGCATCTCTCAATTGAATTTATTTGATTCATTGTTTGTGGTGCCCAGACGACAGACGCATATTCAAACTTGGATCTAACCAATGAACAAAAGAGCCTCATTAACGGAGTCATCGTTTTAAATTATTTACATGCCCTCATTAAAAAACCAAGAGTTTTATTCACACTAGCTACTATTTCGCTTATGTAGTCCTGAAAGGTCAGTCTACTATCAAAGAGAATTCCTAGATCCCTGTACACTTCAACCCTTTTAAGTTCCGTGCCATCAATAGAGTACCTTTGGTGCAAAACTACATTTTTGTTTGAGAAAGATAGTATCTTGCATTTTGATGGATTTAAACTCAATTTATTCATTTAACACCAATTGTTAAAAACATTAAGATTAGATTTGAGATTTATACAAGAATTTAGATTTGCAATTGGTAAAAAAATGTTTACATCATCTGTATATAGCAGATGGTAACATTCCAAGATAAGCGATACATCATTCATAAATATTATAAAAAGTAATAAACCCAAAGTTGATCCTTGAGGTACTCCAGACGAGGGCACAAATGGCTGGGAAGAATGACCAGCATATTGTACAACATGATATTTATTTGCCAGATATGATTCGATGAGAAATAAAAGTTTGTGCGGATTCCCTGTGTTATACCTTTTGTCTATTAGAATATTGTGGTCGACTTTATCAAATGCTTCAGAAATATCAGTAAAACTAACACCCACCTGATCATGGTCAACAAATAAATCCTTGATTTTCTGAGTAAAAATCAGCAAATTGAAAGTGGTAGATTTTCGTAGAATAAATCCATGTTGATTTGTCGATATCTTACACGCAATAATCCTGAAGATAATTTCATGAAGACATATTTCAAAAATGCTAGAAAAATTATTCAGGATCGCAAAAGGTCTATAGTTTGTTGCTTCTGATTTAAGGCCCTTTTTAAACACTGGACAAACCCTGTCCTTTTTCCATTTATCTGGAAATTTACCATGTTCCAATGCTACACTGAGAAAAATGAATAGTTGGGGCTACTACCTTTTTATTAGTAAAGTATGCATTGGTTCTTACAACTGTTCAGTTAGTAACACCAACTAATCAAGTAGTCGGTTTCGGAAGCCGTTTGTAGTACTCATGATTAGTTTACATTAGTAAAGTTTTAGTAGTCAAAGTTACTAATAAATTAGTCATCTGTACTATTAATTAATTTCTCTGACAAATTAAAGTAGGTGGCATAACTATTTTATTTGCTACCTTGGTTGGTACGATTGAGAATGCGACAAAGGTACAAACATACCTGCGGTAAAACGAGGGAGAATGTTTAGACATGGCCGTCATAACTCGCTGCTCACTTGATATCTCGTTCATCATTTATTGATGGAAGTATCAGAAGTGTTGCAACTTTTAGACTTCGGGGATTATATCGAAGCATTTGAAGGTATGAATAAGAAATTGAAGAATCAAACGAGTTTTAAGTTTTATTACTGGAAATCCTAACCTACAAAGTGCATCTGCAATTATAAAGATCCCAGTGGGCATAGGGAGATATTTTTTTAGAACGTCTTATGAGCTGAACTGACATCAGCGTCCCTAAGATGTCCCAAAAATAGATGCCCGCGTGCCGACTGTGATCTTCTTAATTCAGATTTCGATAGTCTAGTGACAGATATTTTAATTACTCCCTGTAACGGAAAAGAAAATAGTTATACCTACAAATTTGTGAGTAGACATGACAAACTATAGTAGTAAGTTCAACTACCCACAGACAGTCGTTTTGACAAACTGAAATAGTTAGTCTACCTAATTAAATAGTAACGGCAACTACTCGTGCCCCAACTAACAAAAATAGTTCTCATAACTAACTAAATAGCAGTACCATTATTTACTAACTAAAATAGTTATCCCAACAATTTCATTAGTTGTCCCAACTAATCTTTTTTCAGTGTAAGTTGAAAATAGTTGTTAATACGGGAGTAAAAACAAATGCACAGTCCCTGATTACAAACGATGGTAACATATTGAGTTGAGCAGTCTGTTTATTTGGTAGCTTCTTTATTGCTTTAGCGACAGTAAAATTCGATATTTTAATATTATCTCCAAGTAAACGTTTATGTTGCCTATCAAAAATATATGAAGTAACAGATGAATCCCTATAGACACTTTTAAAGTAGCTAGCAAAAATATCAACAATATTTTGGGGTGAGGTAAATTCCTCATTGTTAAAACAAATAACACTTGGAATTCTATGATTGCATTTTAATTTATTTATATATGACCAAAAAGTTGATGGATTCAAAACTATATTTTTCGCAGCATTCTGCGTGAATGCGTTAAAAGCTATATCAATGCGCTTTTTTAATACTAGTTCTTAGTTTTTTTTAAAGTTCGAGATAGTACGGATTGTTAGTGTTGTTATATTTCCACCTAAACTTATTCTTCAAATTAATATCAGATATAATATCATGCGTATACCACGACGGGAAACTCAAATCAGACTTTATAGTTTTAAATTTTGGAAGAGTATTGTCTAATATATCATATATATAACTATAGAGATAAGAGCACGCTTGGTCGGGCGTTTCACAAGTAAATATAGGTGACCAATCAGTATCAATGAGATCATGGTAGAGTTAAACATAATCTGCACGTTTGAAGTTATACCTTGAAGATTTTTGATTGTTAATGAAATTTTTTGTGGTTCGATCTTTATGCATGTAAAAATCTACTTTTAGAGAGGGGTGGTACATATCCTCAGGCAGGATCGTATCATTAGCTTTACTAGCACTGAGTTCGATGTGTGAAAATGTTAGATCTAAATAAAGTTGATTACAGTTTTCAATACAATTAAATTGCCTTAGTTCAAAAAATTCACAAAACGCTGTAAACAATGCTGATTTACTGTCAAATTTGATATCTGTAACATGATTTTTAAAGTTGGAAACATTGAAATCCCCCAAAATAATGATCTTATTCTCAGAGAGTGCACGAATAGCAATAAGTTCCATTAATGCACTTTAAAAAAGCTGGATCGGTATGCCTGGGGGGATGTAAATTATAATAATTATTATTGAAAATATTGAGGTGTAGATTTTTGCACCGACTATGTTTATAGATGGAACTGCATGAATGGCAGAAGGTAAATTAATTCTGGCACAACTAAATGTATTTTCTATTGCAAGGAGGACACCCCCACCTGGTCTATTGAGCCTGTCATCTCTAAAAACTTGGAAAGTATTACAATCAAGAACTTCCGCATCATGAACAGATGAGTTTGTCCTTTTGGAAACTATGACAGGAATATCGTTTCTTTCTTGATTTAAGAAAGTCAATGACTTGAATAACATCCTTGCTTTCTGGAGAAACATCTCCTTCAACCTCGAATTCCGGCATGTTAAAAATTAGGATGTTTTTCTTACGTGAGTTGCGCTGGTTAATCTCCTTAATAAAGGATTCCACATCATTTGAATGTTGGGATGAGCATTCGGGAGTTGGGTTGGAGTTGCTGTTTACCTTATCAGCAATATCATTTATTCTTTTCTCCACAGATCTCTCATGCATCATGACTTCCTCCTCAAGTTCCGTCAATCGAATATCTATATGTGATACGTTGGATGAAACATTGTCAATTTTGATGGATAAATTGTCAACCGAGACACGAGTTTTAGCAAGGTCGATTTCAAGTTCAGTGTGGCACTTCTCATATTCCGTCATGAGCTCTTTTTTCATGTCATTAAACATGTATTTGAGTGCATTAGTGCTAACTACGATATCATTGTCCTTCACTTCATTAGCAGGAGAGCTAGATCTGGATCCACAACAGCGTTGAAAGTGGCCATCAGTTACATTTGATTTTAGCAGTACATTCTGTATGATAACAAGAAGTACACCCCTTACATTTAACACACCCTGTGTCAGACGTAATGGATAGTTTGCATTTACCATATGCACAAACACTATTAGTATCAAGAAACTGTTCACTTTGGTTGCTGTTTACATTCGCCATTTTAGAACGACGTAAACACAGCTGGTGAAGTCAGCTGGTCTTGAAAAATCGATAAACCAATGTGAGCAACTGTTTTCTCAGACGTAATCAAGGATTCTATATTTCACTAGGTGAATCACTAGGAACGTTTCAATTCGAGCACACCCAGAGCGTCAAAAAAAAACCACGAAGCAAGTGAAGGCAAACCAAACAAGTCATTAAAACTCTGCACAAATTAAACCTCTCGCAAAAAACACAGTCCAATTCGGTAGAGGAAAAAAAAGACACACAACACCACAGTTCCTTGTATGCAAAAAGTCACACACGAACACTGGCTTTAGTGAAAATTGTTCGGGCGACGAAAGCGTGCACGCTCACATAACGGCAGCCATATTACCTTAAGCCATATTACTACATAAGCCCTGGAGTTCTACTTGCACAAGCAAAAGCTCTGTCTCAAAGAACGGCAAAGTATTCAATTACAAGGGTCGCAGTCAAGACTCTCACTCTACATGCCGGAGTTCACGGTGATACTCTAGAAAATGTGATTCTGGGGCAGCAAAATAATACAGTAATTATCGCTCTCGTCAAAAATAGAGAATTTAACGGAAATAAGGACCTGAACCCATTTAATTAAAAGAATGGTAAAATTACCTTTTTATCCCTTAACTGGTATTAATTTTTTAAACGAGGGCTATGGCATTGACCGTTATGATTATGGTAATGATTACTGTCTTTTTACTTTTGATCTCACACCCGATCTATCTGCAAATTGTCATTCTTACTGTAATCTTGTAAAACATGGAAGTTTTCGCATCAAGGTAAGATTTGAGAAAGCACTCGTCAAGACGATAAAATGTCATGTTTACGTTGAATATGACAATATTTTAGGAATAAACGCGTCCAGACAAGTTATTGTTGATCTTGGAGGAGAAGGTGTAACGTCCAGTTCTCAGAATCTGTGATCATAAATACTTTTACTTTCTGAAATACCTGTATAGACCACCAGCATCAGAGCTAAGCAAACATGCGAGTTGTTATCACCGCTCATTTGATAGGACACTGTCATGTCGATTAGTTACATCATACCGGTCTTCCGTTTATCGTCAACCTAAACTCTTTGTGACCAACTCTACCATTATATGCACTTTCTTCTCAAGAAGAAGATATGGACTACGTGATAGATATTCAAGGAGTCCGAAGTCTCGAAGATCAACTTATCGCGAATGAAGTGGCGCAAGTTTCAGTGGATCAAAATTATACTGCATACTGGATATCGGCACCCCCACACCCCTTTTCAGACCTGCCTAACCGAACAAGACAACAACACAATTGGGTCACTTGCTGTTACTATGGGATCGAGTGGTTCGAGTTAGACGTCTCAGTGAAACATTTGCACTCAAACCTCAGAGAAGTTGTTAAAACAGCAGGTAAATTGTCAACTTGGAGGAATTCACTTGCGCGGCTTTCAAAAAGTTATATATTACTAAAGAGTACTGTTTCCATCATGATGTAAAAAAGGAAGAAATCTTCACATATGCTCTGGACAATGCTTTTAAACTCAAAACTTGGTTGCAGAATCAGAGGAAAGAAGAACCGATACTTCGAAATGCTCCCAACCATAATCAGAGCTTGTCTTCAATCAACAAAATCAAAACTTCAACCATCAGTAAGCCTTCAGCAGAGTGGGCAATATTGCGTACCGTTGCGGGGAAACTTGGGAGATCCATGGACAGAATCAGTGAGCAATCTACATCACGTGAAGTAAATCACTTATTAGAAAATTTACCATCGCTTGCCAATCTTTCAAAAAAGGATGAACAGTTCGGAGATTCTTTAAGCAATTCGGACTATACCAACTTGCACGACTGGGGTGTTTCCAGCAAATCGAATTCCGCAAATTTGGATAAGACCGGCCTGTATCGTCCCCAACCTTTACGGGGCAAAGAAACCTGGATCGCTCTGGATTGCCATGCACGTGAGTGAAAATGATCGAAGAACGTACTTTGACAGCTATGGAATACCGCCTCTTATCCCTCAACATTTGTATCGTCTGCGAAGAAATTGTACCTTGT
The DNA here is from genome assembly GCA_932195095.1 of Andricus curvator. NCBI lineage: Eukaryota > Metazoa > Arthropoda > Insecta > Hymenoptera > Cynipidae > Andricus > Andricus curvator. The sequence continues at coordinate 179,825 of CAKNYM010050492.1, read as the reverse complement.
GCAGATGGAACACAACGCAATTACAAAGTGCGTCTTCGGATGAGTGCGGCCAGTTTTGTGTTATGTTTTTTCATCATATGTGTAATTCTTATTCTCCGTACGAGTTCATGAATCTTTTTACGCCCAATTTATTAACAAATGATCGCATTGTCGTGAATTTTCACCAAAGACTATGAAATGAATATAAAATTAAGTCTAGGGTTTCGCGACAACAAAAAGACGTGCTTCAAGGTGGGCATTATGATTGTGGGGTAATTAATAGACATCTTGCATCATGCGTTCAATCTTGTTCGTGATAACTCGCTACATTATATCTTTCACAAATAACGATCATATTGTTGTTTGTCTTAATAATCTAAATCTCATTGTAATATTGTATACGATTTTAATATTTTATTAAGTTACACTAGTACTGTATACGTGTTTTATATTTATGGTTTTACGAGTCATTCGTCTGCTCGCATCATTTCTCTTTTTGTTTCGCTTTCTTTTACAATCGTTTTACGCTATAATATATGAATAACTATGCACGTATTTGCATGCATGAGTGTGTGTGTGTTTGTTTGGAAGAATGGGATGGAAATTTCAAGTTGAAAATTATCGGTATACCAGGCTACGAAAGTGTAATGAGTGATAAAATCATTTTTAATTTTTATACATACATATTCAACTTTAAGATAGGTTTAGATTTTCATGAAATATAAAACAGTTTTACTAGGTCTATTTCTATGTGAGGTTTTTTTTTTTTGACAAAAATTGAATAAATCGAGTTTCATATATGTAGGTTTAAACAAAAAAACTGTTGCTCTCATTATTTACCCTTCTTCTACATTAGATCATTAATTTTATAAACTCATTTCACTCATAAATGAACATTAAATCTTTTTTCTTGAAATTATTCAATTCAAAACATTACTTATCTAATTTAAAATATTTAAAATCGTCCGAGCATCATTTTCTCCGAGGAAACCCCTAACATTATTACGTCACAGCACTCTAAACCCTCCAGTCGGGAATCTCCTATCTCCATTCTCCTCCCTTTTCCATTTTCACATTTGGAGACTCCCTATGTGACGTCATGAGACCCAGAATGTTCCGGACGTAGATCTTTGCTACTTCGTCTTATCTACTGTGACGCGTCGGCGTCAGTCGTGGGGCGCGGGTAGAGAGGGGGTATTGGCCACGCCCATCGAAGCGCCCCATATCATACCTTGCTACTTTAATATATTCTACACAAACAATCTAATATATTCTATACAAACAATCTAATATATTCTACACAAACAATTAAATTTTTTTCAGAAGAAATTTTACATAGTGCGGAAGCTGTATGGCTATCAAACGATGGCCACTTGATGCTATATGCTGCGTTCAATGATTCTCTTGTAAATGAAGTACATAATATTAAATTTGGAGATGACCAATATCCTACGATGAGACATTTACGGTATCCGAAGGTATAGAACAATTATTTCTTTCAGAATATTGAAATATTAATGGTCGTGAACCGTTTATGAATAACGTAACACAGAAAAAACTGGGGTTTCTATTAGAACCAATTTTTGGTTCCAAAGGAGCTGCAACAAAAAGGAACCTCCCTTGCTGAAAAGGAACCCAAAATGATAAATGGTTTCTAAATGAACCCAAAGTGTGGATTCAAATGGCACTGGAAAAAATTTAATGAAGAAACTAAAATCATAGATATTAGTCATTCTTGAAAGAAAGATATCGCACATGAAATCTGACAGTTTTTGCTGTTAAGTTGAAAATCCGATGTTTTCCATTGCGCATGCACAAGAAGCGCGGCACTATTTAAAATGATATAATATACACTTGCAATATTAGGTTAATATTGCATTTTGTTAAGAAGCTAGGTATTTCTATAATTAAATTTAATCTGTTTTAAAAAAGAATAAAAAATGTTTGTGAATATTTATCTGTATGACTATTCATAGTATTTATTGATTTTAAATGGGCCCGTGCTTTTCGGCACATGCGCAGTTGAAAACGTCGGCACCCGCCGATAACCATCTATTGGATATAAACGAACTAAAAAGGAACCCTTAATAAGAGTTCCTTTAGAGTCTAAGTTCTAAATGATCCCAAGTTTTACTTGAGCCGCAAAATTACTGATTCCTCAGTTTTTTCTGTGAAAAAGTTCAAGAAAAGCAAACTAAAATAATTTAACTACGATAATGAATGTTAAAATTTTTAAGTTAATACAGTTTTCGTGTTCGCGTCATTTCAGTATGATATTGAAAAGCGTATAGTGCGATTAAAATAATATAAAGTGTAGTTTCTCATATGTAACTGTTCTCCCGGGAGTTAGGTTTTTTCCTTCACGGACGGTCACACATTTGCGTGAGCTCAAAATAATTTAGTTCAGTTTAGAAAACCTAGACATTATAGCAGAGAACGTCAATATTCTAAAAAGTCGCTTAATTCCGACCTGCAACAATAACAAATAATCTCATACTCAACAAGCTTTGGCTCTTTCACTTACAAGCAGGTCTTAAAGGTTTGGAGGTATTTTTCGTTGATAATGCTTATGATTCCAAAAGCTTGTACACCTGTTCTCTGGATATTGAGTTTATATACCAGATATATCACGTGACGTGGGTAATTGTGATAAATTATAATCTGTAACAGATTTGTGGTATGGTCGGTCCTCCTAATGATTCTTCTAAATCGTATAATAGTTAAGATTATTTTACGCATGCACTCTTTGATTCGACAATGGCTTCTTCAAGTTTTATTAGAATGGGTTCGTGGTATTTAATTTTTAGGCCGAACGCTTGAATTTTTTGCCTAATTTTCTGCATACGTCACCTACATAGTATTCTGTTTTGACGTTCAGAGACAGTTTTTTGAAAAATTGTCCCTATTTTGTTTAATAATAGAAAACGTGAGTACAATAGCAGTGACGCTCAGTGCTAGTTATCTCTGTGTTTCAACCGCGTGGATGGACCCTTGGCGAAGCTTTCGAGGCGGATAACCCGCTGCGAGTCGAATTATCTGGAACAAATTACCCTTTCATTGTTATGAAAATAAAGCCGGTTACAAGAACAAAAATTATGAAAGCATGGCCTAATTGAATTTTAATTAGCTGAATTAAGTTATTTATATAATAAAAAGAAAGTGACAAAATATTAATGAAAATCGGTTAATATTTGCCGCAAAATTGGAAATATTTAAGGGCATACAAAAGTATAGCCGTGCTAAAAAGTTCAGACCCCCTGGCGGACCGGCTGCTAGCGTTACGCTACAGCGTAACCATAAAAGGTAATTACGGTCATTGCAATAAGTTTATTTTTTAGCGATATAAATTTAAATAAAAATAGTGGCTGTCATTGAAGGTCTGCTAGAGGCGACTTCAAGCGCACCTACTCAGATCTACTCAAAAGCGCTTGAAGTCGCATCTAGCAGATTTCAATGACAGCCCCTACGTTTTTTTTAAATTTCTAACGCTATAAAATAAACTTATTGCAATTACTGCATTTCCTTCTAACGTACATTTTAACGTAAAATTATATTTGCAACAATTTAGATATTTATTTTGTTTCTTTTATTCATTATAATTCTAGATTACTTTAGGATTACTTCAGGGTTACTTTATGGTTACGCTGTAGCGTGACCCTTGCGTTCAGCCGGTCACCCAGGGCCTACTCCCTAAATCTGAATTAGTAGTTTTCTGGTAAGAAAATTCTGCGAAATCTTTTACCAATTTCTTTACTAAGCGTTTGTACTAATCTTCAGTTGAAACCTACTGTTTCACTCAGGAAGGCTAGGTAATTCGAAAACTGAGCCTTACTAAATAAATTAACAGTTTTCTACTGAAGATTCTGAGAAATGCTTACTAAAGCAATTACTAAATGACTTCGCAATATTTCAATTCTACAAAACTATGCCTAGTCACATGTAGAGCGTATGTTTATCCGTCGTTTCATAGAAATTATCATTATTATCTGGTGCACTTGAAATTGGAAATTTAATGGAAATGTAAATAAGATTGAAATGTATTTAAATCGAAGTAAAAATGGGCTTCAAATATGATTAGTAAATATACTCTCCAGATTGTAGTTCAAACTGAAAAGTGCTCAAATATCAAATCAACGAAAGTAAGGTATATTTAAAAAAAGTAATTTTTGTTTCTGGAAGAGAAAACTGTATCCTCGACTCCCCGAGATATATATCACTTCGCGATTTCATAAGTTCGAATCCAAGTTTTGAGAAAATATAAAAATTTAAATTTGAAATCAAGTTCTGCTATTAATTCCACGTATTTTTATTTTTAATAGGCCTTTTTCATCTTGATATCATTTTAACATAAACTAATTTTTGATGTTTTTGTCTACATGGTCTAAATTCAATATTTGATAAATATTGTTTTTTTATAAGTTGTGAAAAACATGTATCTAGCTCCTCTGGGATCCGAACCCAGGTCTTCAGATTTCCGGTCTGATGCTCTTGCCCACTAAGTTAAGGAGAGACGAAAATATTTTCTTCACAACTCTTACAAGTTGAATGCCGACGTCATTCCTTATACTTGTAAAAATTATTTTTCAAACATTCGAATGTTTTATATTTTTTGATGTATTGGTTTCGACCAGTAAATTGTATTGAATAATTTTTGATGATAATTTTTTTGTCTACATGGTCTAAAATCAATATTTGATAAATATTGATTTTGTATAAGTTGTGAGAAAAATTTCTCTAGATCCGCTGGGATCCGAAGACCTGGGTTCGAATCCCAGCGGAGCTGGAGAACATCAAAAAATATTTAACATAAACTATGAAATAACTTATAAATTATCATTTCCAAACCTCTGTCAACATTATTCCCATTTAATTAGCGCTTCATTCAGAACTTTAATATTTTCGTTCGTTTCGAACAATATTTAACGTCAGATCCAAGATAAATATCGTTGGTTCAGTTATACAATTCTTCCGTTGATTGAGCATTAATTAATTGAACCATTTCAAAGTATGAATTTAATGTTATATTTACAATTTTATTCAATGAAAAAACACCTTTTCTTCTCATAATTGATTAAAATTAGTTACAGAAATTACAATTGAGAAATTAGAGACTTGGCTGCTGTAATAGCTGCTTATGTTATCTTGCTTCGTGCAAGAAGGTAATCTCAGATAATAAAAAAGACACGTGGGCGATTAAAGTAGGTAGGTTTGTCTTCGAATAATTGTTCTTAATCTTAAATGCCGTTTGATTGATAGGCACTTTTTCCTAGGCGCCTTTTTTATTTATTGCTGAATAATTTGATATTAATTGGAAAAATAATTTAATACTCACGTAATGATCAATATTTGTTTGAACAAATTTTAGTCTCTACTACCAATTTTTAACGCTTTGAATTTATTAATTATTGATATGATTTGATATATTACATGTATGGAAATTCCGTACATAAAAAAACTGTATCGAATGATAACGACATTTGACGGATGAATTTCCGAAAGGATATAAGGGTCATTTCCAAAAATTTGTGAAATTTAGGTCCCAGTTCCATTATGTAATAGATTTTTTTCATAATACTAGGATAAAGTACTTACATCGAAGTAGTTTTTAGCAAAGTTTCCAAATTTTACTTGCTGTTTCTTAGAATAGCTGAAATTTTCACTTGGTAACATGTCGTTAAATACAAACTTGCACACATAATGAATCAAACGCAGAATAGACAAAAATGGAATTAGTCAATAGAATAGAAGAATAAAGAATATCTAATTGAATTTTTGTATTTCTCGCGTTACTTTAATTCATATTTATACTTTTTTACAGAGTGATTTTACAATATTTAGTAGAAATCCTTTCCAACGACTTCAAATATCGCTAACTTAGTTCATATGAGATTATACAGTTTTTAAGAAGATCGATTTGAAATTTTTCACTGAGTGTGTCTACTTTTTAGCACAGCTTTACTTTTGTATGCACAGCTTTTTAGCACAGCTTTACTTTTGTATGCACTAAAATTTCCAATATTACTGCAAATATTAACCGATTTTCATAGAGCTTATTTTCACTTCCTTTTTATAATATAAATAAATTAATTCAGCTAATTAAAATTGAAGTAAGCCATGCTTTTATCATTTCAGTTCCTGTAACCGGCCTTAATCTCATAAAAATGAAAGGGTCATTCGTTCTAGGTAATTCGACTCGCAGCGGGGTATCTGCCCCGAACACTTCGCCAAGGGTCCACGGCCACGAGGCAAAAACGCACAGACAGCTAACTCTGAGCGTCACTGCTATTGTATTTACAATATTGATTATTAAAAAAAATATGAACAATTTTTTGAAAAACCGTCTCTGAACGTAGATGACATTTGCAAAATATTATACGAAAATAATCAAGCGTTCGGCCTCAAAATTCAATACCGCAAACCCATTTTAATAAATACCCTCAAAAGGAAAACAATTTAATTATGATGTTATAGCCAGGGACACCCAATCCTTCGGTACATCTGTATGTTGCTGATCTTGCTGATCCAAAGAATATTCATACGAAGTTAGTCAAGCCGCCAGCATTCATCATCGAGCATGTGTGAGTTTATTTATCTGGCTTAGTAGTTATTAGTCTTTTCCAAACTACTGTTTTCTTCATTCTAATTGTATGGCTTTACTGCTTCTTCTATCCAGTTCATTCTTTTCAAATGTACTCCAAAAAATAGTTATCAAAAAACGCTTTCTACTCTTTGTGTTAATGATCAACTTAGATCCTAAGTAAATGTGAAATTGAATCAGTAAATATTGTCGTTATGATATGAAATTATCATTTGAAATATAATTAATTATTTGTGTCTTAATGAATAACACCCATATATTCAGAAAGAAAGCAACTGTTGACCGTGACGATCTATTTCAGAGATTATTACTTTACAACAGCCTCGTGGATCTCTTTAACAGAAGTGTGTATAACATGGACTACGCGTCCACAAAATATTTCCATTATAACAGTTTGTAAAAGCCCGCTCTGGCATTGTCAGGTTAGTCATCTGAATATTCTTAATTTTAACCAAATCTTTCCCATATGTTATTAGTATAGTATTATTGGAACTATTTTTATTTATATAAATATTGTATGAATTAAGTGTTATATCCGTAGAATTTTGAATAATTTTTGTTTTTCGTTAATGCTATCACCGTTTATAATTAAAAATATTTTCAAAAATTCACTCTATTTTTCCTAAGGAAATACAAAGGATAGAAGGTGAAGGAAGAGGTTGGGTCGACACTCCTGCTGAGGCACCCATATTTTCAACGAATGGAAGTAGTTACGTCACAATTTCTCCGGTCCGAAGTGGGTCATCGGGATTCTATAAACATATAGTCTGGGTGAATGTACTCAGAAAACAAGTAGTACCCTTAACACATGGGAAGTTTGAGGTTGTCAGGATACTTGCATGGCACCAAAATAATGAAACAATGTGAGTTCAACAAATATATTGTCCGTATAGTTACAACATATCGTTTTATAGCCCTTGAAGGCATCAACCCCATTTCAAAAAACAGTTTACAGGAAGACACTAATGAAGAGCATCTCAGGTGTTAATTTTTCATGGGCATATCGTTGCTTTGGGTCAACTTACCCAAAGCATTGCCCAACTTCCGAAATGATAACTAATGGCTGACTATTGGCCCACCCTACCAAATTAAGGTTGGGCCAACTATAGCCAGATTTAGTTCAGAGTGGGGCCCATTACACTGGTCAAGAAAATGTGACCTATGTGCTTATGGAATGAGATATGTCATTTCCGGAGTATTTTCTTGTGCTGAATCCGAATCCGAATCCGAAACTGGCAACTCTGTAGAAAGAGACAACTTCTCTGCCATGTATCTTTTGAATATATCTCATTCCATGAGCACATAGGTCACATTTTGTTGACCTGTGTTATCAGCCGTACTTATTCAAAGCCATGTGACACTGATCTGATTCCTACCTTACCGATATTGTTTTTGAACTACACCAATTCCACACGAAAGGAGATATCAAACTGAAAGTTTGCGAATATAAAGAAGAAGGACGAATGAGAGTACATATAATAGTATGCAAACGTTCCCTAATTCCCTCCTAGTTATTTTCAATTAGGAATCTTATGAGTGTCACCTTCCCTTTCAAGAAATGTTCTATAGTTCAACCGACGTGAGTGTTTGGCCATGCAAATAATTTCTCAAAATGAAGAAAATTAATATTAATTCGGTCATTCGCTCATTTTAAAATTTACACTTTTATTAGTTAAAATTGAATAAAAGTGTCTATACAAAAAAGTCCGACGTTTCGACACCGCTTTGTGTCTTTCTCAAGGCTGTAAAATATAAAAGAGGCTTTTCTTTATATTCAAATCTAAAAATCAAGATTTGGTTGAAACGCAAGTATAAGATAACTAAAATATAAATATTATAAATACCTGTTTACGCAGAGTTTAAAAAAAATAAAACCGATGAGGTATATAATGTCATTATGTTAAAAAAGGTAAAAATGATGTCAGAGCTTAAAAAATAAATTTTTTATAACCTCATAGGTAAAATAACGGAGTTCAAATTATTTAAGAAACTACATTTTTAGTCAAAATTAGTAAAACCAAAGCGTTCTAGAAGTAGTTAAAAAAGACCAAGGACAAAATTAATCAATCAGCTGATCGAATCAAAACAGAAGCAGCCATTAAGACAAAGAGTGTGTAACAAGTAAATAGAAGCCATGTTTGGGGTCAAGTTGGTGAAATAGTCAACCAATTTATAAAATGACTCTGAACCTAGCACCGACATTTTATAAATTTGAATTAGGAACTACGATATAATAAAGGGACTATCAATTACTTTTAAGGGCCTTAAGGCCTAAATTTTGCGTTCAGAAATTTTTAAGAAAAAATGGGCTACGCCCTTACTTCACGTGATCCTAGCACCGTCATATCAATAACTTCAAAAAATTTTCATTGATCAATCCCAGTTTTCTATAGAAAGTAAGGGCTTATTTAGGATTTTCAATCTATGCTAGACCTTATCTCGTATATTTTTCATTAAAAAAAAAACAAACTATGCGCACTCTGGTTTCATGAGCGAAGCTGGCACCGCCATATAATTAAGACGCCACTCATACTTCTGTATACACTGATAGGTGGACAGGGTGGATTGGTCTTAAAATGTCAAGAAAAGCATCCTGATGATGAATTTTATATTTATTCTTTTATTTTTCAATGTGGACGGGGCCTCGTGATAACACCCGCTGGCGCTCAGGTTGGATTGCTCATTTTGCCACATCCGTATTTATTTTTAAGATAGTACATCGAGTCTGGGTACCTTCGCCGAGTTAGATCTCGGTGCATTCGTTGTTTCCAGCGTTCCGGAAATATACCTCTCAGTTGCGATAAATAATCCATGGCACAGTGAATGACGCAGACCTCTTTGCAAATGAAATAGAGCCTCTACCTTGGGAGGCAATTATCCTCTTTTAAGGGAGCCTACAGTTTGAGGTGGGTATTGGACCACAAAAGCTTCGTTGGAAGTACATAGAAAATTTTCCATTGGTACCGACCCAGGGATCAAACCCCAATCCTCCTGCTCGGAAGCCTCACGCGCTATTGCCTGAGTCACTGGATCTCTATATGTCTGACTATCAATATCCAGTATACTTTTTCAAAAGCAGGTCGTTAATTGTTCAAACCAGTTTTCTAAAATTAAATACAGTATTCATGGACTAAAAAATTTCGTAAAATATGTTTTGAAAAGCTTCAATCAAGACTATACTTTAGTCCGTTTTTTTTGTTTTGAAAAGTTTTTAGTCCGATAGGTGCTAAGATATTTATATGAAAATATGTGAAGTTTAGTGCAAAATCAATTGTTTATAGTGCTCTTACTTAAAAACGGTCAATTATATACAAGGAAAAGTGTAAACAGAAAAAAGTCTTGGTTCAAATTTTTAAAAACATATTTCACAGCCTAAATGTAAAAAAAATCTTGGAAATCAAATAAAAAAACCTCTCAATGTAAACTTTCATAGAGAAATTTATTCTTAAAAACAAATATTTGATATAAATTTAAGTATAAGCCGGCCCTATACGTTTTTTTGAATCAGATCATATATTTATTTATATTCCATCTGCTCTCAATAATACTCTTTAGTATTCTCGATATTAATATTTTTGATATGATTTTCCTCAATCCCAAACGCATCCAAATTTTGTGCAGGTTCGCTTTTCTAACGAATATAGACGTAGAAAACTCGGTTTCTCGATATTAGAATTTTAATTAATTTTTTTTCCAATCACAAACGCACCAAACTGCTTTTCAATTTTGGTTTTTAGCGATTATAGACGAAAAAAACTCATATTCTCGATATTTTTTTCTTTCAAACTTGTTCTCGGGTCAACCCGGTTTTTCATTATCAGCCACGGACTAAGTTAAGTTTCTGATGAGATGAGGATACTATAAATTAATTTAGTACGATAATTGGAATCTTTCGCGATGATGTTGTATTAGGTACAAAATTGGGAGCATGATGTAGTTTGAAGTTCGTCTTTTACCGCTGTTATCCTTACACACCAGCCGCGAGCGTTGCAGGTGACAATAGTCGCCTCTGGATACTCTCTTTGAGCTACCGTCTACCACTTATAAGAGGTTTTCTCACGGCCTGTCTATGGATCACTTGTTATTGCTACTTACGACTGTAATACGTAATTTTACATTTTTATCATCGAAACAAAGAAAGAAATAGACTATTTACTGATCTTACAGCTGAACCCGTGTAAAATTCGAGATCAACGCGGAATAAAGGGGTGAGGTTCGATTAAATAAAAATTCGTTAGGCCACAAATGCAGCTTAATAGAGGGATAACAATCGGATTTATTTCTATCACAAACGAAATCGGTGCTTCACGCGCACGAGTCGACAATTACCATCATGATTATAACAAAAGGTTATTTTCCAACAATCTTGTCATTTTAAAAAAAAATTATCCAATGAACATCGTTTGTTTTCTTTCGGAAGTAACATTGAAAGAAGGGAATTATGACTAGATCTCGACTTCTAAATATTCTTCCCACAATTTTACCACTTTAATAAAATTATCCCATGAACATTGTTAGTTTTCCTCCGGAAATGACGTTCAGAAAAGTAAGACAAAATTCCATTATATAGAAAGGTAACGCAGCTCGAGCACATTCGAAGACCCGGAAACGCGGCACTTACAGAAGGTGGCGAACTCCATGGTCGGAACACGTGGCGAATCTCGAAAAACTTTTCAAACAAACAAAAGGAACTTTCTGACAGATTAGCCCGTGTGACCATTGACTTTTCCGGCAATCAAAATTATACCTTGTATTTCTTCTCCACTTTTCCTTGCTGGTAAGCCTTTTGAAATTTGGTGAAAAAGTTTCCTTCGTCCAAGCCCGACATGACTACCTTTGCTTTCTTTATCTTTACTTCGGAACTGTACTTGGCATACCCACGGAAGGTTAGAACAAGAGTGACAAGTCAAGATGCCTACGGAAGTAAAGAAGGTTTGAAGTTCTAGAGTCGAAGTAATTGCCCAATAAGAGGCGTTACCGAGATCACGTGGGCAGGTGTCGCAAACTGAGCGTGTTCGCAGACTCGTCAATATTCAGGAGTTCACCCCGGTTCATAGCTATGTTTAACTAATTTAGGCCTTCGGAATACAAGTGGCCAATTCAAATTACATACAAAAATAACGAACATAATATAACACCGTATGGGTGGCACTCCGGTGAGAGAGATTGATTAAAGAGAGACTTTACTCTCTCGTTGCGGGGTCGGGGCCCTATGCCCGCTTGCGACTCTGCTTGAATGGCGGTCTCCGTCGTCCGTACGGTGGTGGCCTCCAGTTTGAGCGGGAAGAAGTTGTTAAATTTGAAGTGAATAATCGTAGATTCAACTGACTTTCGCCTCCCCTCCAATTATCCTGTTTGTTTTGTCGACGGATAGGGCTCCAAGAAAGCATGAAAATACAAGGTTAACAGGAGTAAGTAAAAGAAAAGCGTTAATAATCATTGCTCTGAGTGTTTCCTGGTAGTGTTTTCGGAGGTGACCCTTGTTCCAACGTTTACGTGGGTTGTTTACTTTAAACGTTAAATTTTCCTAGGACGAGGCAGTTTAAAGTGACGGGTAACCAAAAGATACCTCGTCACAACTCCCCCACCCTTTAACGGAGATTACAGGTCGCTTGAGTTCCGGCAATATGTCTAGGTCAATGATATAATCTCCCGAAAATGCTGTGCCGATTCCGACCACGTGTGTATCAGCACTACCAAGATACTCTCATTTAGGCATAGCAGTAAATAATAATAGTAATAGGACAAGCACAACTAAAAGCAAAGATTGTACTACTAATTTGCACAGGTTTATAGGGATAAGCAAACTAAAGAGAAAAAGAAGAGAGAGAGAGAAAGCGGAAAGTATAGAAAAAGAAACATTAATTGAAGAAAGTTCTTCAGAGAAAAAGAATGGAAAGGGTAGGAGTACCGTTAAAATTTTGATCAACAGCGGCTCTCCGGCTTTCGAAATATAATCCTATCACTAATGTTTAATTGTTGATCGCTGGGTAGGATAATAATAAATATCGAAATTTAGGCTACGAAAATTATCATTATTTTATTTCGCGCGTAGAAAAATCGGAAGTATACACTTTATGAAGAAAGGGAGAGAAAAAAAAGAAAAACGTCGAATCGGAACAAAACAATTCAAGTGGACGAAATTGATGTGGTGTCTTCCACATTATTCACCGGTGGATACCAGCACAAAAAAACTTTGGACAAATCCGTTCCAAATAAATTGAAAAAAAGAAAAGAATGGGAGGGGGCCGACGAAACCACAAGATACACTACTTAAGTTAGCAACAAAAAAAAAACAGAACTTTATTTCACTAGTTCTAATTTATACTAGTTTGATAGCTGTCTGTAATTCGGAAGAGAAAAAAAATTATATAAATCAACGCTTATCAAAGTTTCTTCCACGTAAGTGAAAAACACAAAAAAGGATGAGAATCGGAACTTAACAAAACGAGCGTTTTGGCGGCCCAGGTCGAAGGCTGCTCTTTCGTGGGCCCTGATGATCTGTGGGTATTCAATCAGGCGTTGTCCCGGGTCTTGTCTCCTCTCGCCCTTCAAGACCCGGTCGGATCGGTCTAATTCCCTGCATTTCGAGCAGCTGGTTACCGTTGCTCCCCTTTGGCCGCATCGGAAACATAATTTGACAGCCGCTGGGTCCGGACATTGGCTGCGCAAGTGCCCCCTCTTCTGGCACTTCCAGCAGATAGCGTCGACCGGAAACCTGACCGAGGCCGGTCGTGGAGCTCCCGCCCTCAGCCAAGCCCTCCGGTCGACGTATTGCCATTCGGCAGAATACAAGCCGGTGTATCGAGTGCCGCTGGCCGTTACCAAGGCCGTCGGTTTCGGTACCGGAAGCTGTAGGGTACAAAAATGAATATCATGTATAACCTGGTCGTTGGTTCTTCCATTGGGTATGAAGGGGTATCCCGATCATCTGCGATTATTTCGAGTGCGAATTTTTCTCATTATTCGAAGGGAGTTCTGGTATCTCTTCGACAAAAGGTTTAAGATATCTAATATGTTCCTTACCGGCGCTTGTCCCGTCGATAGATACCAAACTAAAGACAACTGTGGATAAGCGGCGCTTAATTTTCAAGGGGCCTATGTATTTCGGACACAACTTGGCGGCCACATCGTCAGCCTTCTTGGACAATCTCCTGTTAGGTTTTAAAACTAGATCTCCCACTCGGAATGTCCTAGAGCGCTTGTTCTTATTGTAATACTTCGCTTGAGTCGCATAAGCGTGATCAAGGTGTCGACAGACCAAATCCTTTCAGTTATCTAGCCTTTTAACTCGCTCTAGCCATTCCGCAGGATTCGGTTCATCGCGCTGTGTCCCTACTTCTATTTGTCGACGTAATAACCGATACGGTAACGGATTCCTTGCGAAATTGAGAAATGCTGGAGACACTTTCAATGACCCATGGACAGCGGTATTGAAAGCAAAACGGAACTCATGTAAATGCGTGTCCCATTCTTTGTGGGTTTCCTCTAAAAACGCGACGATCATCGTCTTGAGGACGCGGTTGACTTGTTCGGTAGGGTTTGTCTGGGCATGATATACCGGATTTGTAGTGTGTATTATTCCGATACTTCTACACATCTGTTCCATTAATATAACGGAAAACTGGGTACCGTTGTCGGTGTGGACCACTAAAGGGGCACGCCAACGTGAGACTATCAGGTCGTTAAAAGCTTTAGGGCTCGTGGGCCCATTTGCTGTTCGGCTCGGAATACATTCTACCCATTTCGTGAAGAGGTCTTGGAACACTACTACGTGTTTGTAGCCTGATTTACTGATCGGGAATGGACCCATGACATCCCCTGCGACTACTGTCCATGGTTTCTCGACCACGCGTTGACCCATCAAGCCGGCTGGGCGAGCCTGTTCAACTTTACGCCTCTGGCAAGGGCCACAGCGTTGGACGAATTTCACGGTGTCATGATACATCCCCGGCCAATAATATCTTAACGCGCTTTGGCTATGCGTCTTCTCGATACCCAAGTGTCCCGCCTGGGGTTCCGAGTGGGCTTTCTCCATTGCATTCAGCCTTTGCTCCTCAGGGACCACCAACTTCCAAGAGTATAAGTCAGGAACCAAGTAATCTGTTAAGGAGTCGGGTCGATCTCTGTATAACCGACCGCCTTCTACTTTCCAATCCGGAAAGATTCTTGGCCTTTCCTGGACGGCTTCCACCCGCCTCGTATACCACGAGTCTATTGCCTCCGAAATATTTGCTACTAGGACCTCATCATCATTCTCAGCTAGCCTAGACAACGCATCCGGGACGTGGTGTAAAGCGCCCTTCCTATGGATAATCTCTATATCGTATCCTTGCAGTTCTAAACCCCAACGCGCAAGTCCTCTGATAGGGTTCCGCAAGTTCTTCAGCCAACGGAGGCTTCTGTGGTCGGTTATGACCTTGAAGTGGAATCCTTTGAGATACTCCCTAAACTTTCGAATTCCCCAAACCATTGCGAGGCATTCCCGCTCGGTAACGGTATAAGTTCTTTCCGCTGAGGTTAATGTCCTACTGGCGAACGCTATTACCTGTTCCTCGTCTCCCTGTCTTTGGGTAAGGACTACGCCGAGTCCGGAAGCGCTCGCATCCTTTTGGAGGTTAAAGGGATTCCCGAACACATCCTTGAACATAGGGTAAGCCAATATTGGTGCTTTCGTTAAGGCACGTTTCAAGATTTCAAACGCTTCAACCCGTTCATCGCCCCAATGCCACTTAACGTTTGTTCTGAACAACCGCGTCAGTGGTTCAGCTATCTTCGCGAATTCCGGTATGAACCGTCGATACCAGGAGGCCATCCCTAAAAACCTAAGTAGTTGTTTGACGGTTCTGGGAGCCGGGGAGGAAACTATCGGATCGACCCCTCAGCCACCCGATCGAGAACTCTTCCTAACCAATATAGGTGCTCGTCGAACGTTTCTGTCACCACTACGATGTCGTCTAAGTAGCTAAATACATTGGGCCTCATTTCCTGGGTTAAAACCGTATCGATAAGTCGTTGAAAGGTTGCAGGGGCACCAGTGAGCCCGATTGGCATTCTTTTAAATTCGAATAGTCCCCTACTCGTAACGGTAAAAACCGTGTATGCCTGGCTTTCCTTTTCTAGGTCCGTCATGTAGGGCAAGGGGTAAGCGTCCTTTTTCGAGATTATGTTCAACTTCCGGAAGTCTAGTATCCGGCATAAATACTTTACGTGACTTAACGATATATACCATATCAAATTTTCCTTGAACTTCTAGACCCAGTATTAATTCCGTGTCAAGGTTATTTGCTATTCTAACTTCGCTGGTTCGCGTCACCCCCTCGATGGTTATAGGCAAATTGGCCTTTCCGATAATCATGTCCGCGGAACCGTTTGTCATTATCATGCGAGTTTTCTTATTGCAATCCTATTTTCTATCGGAAGCTTTCACTAACTTGTTTCAAGCTGATTTTCGTAATACTACGCGAGATGATCGGTTATCAATCAACCAGTCTAGTGAAACTAAGTCTATAGTAACCCGTACGTGAATTCTATTGGCTACCTCTGACGTCTCCACTATATCGCTAATCAGGTCTGCTTCCGAAATACTTTCCTCTATTGCCCTAATTGTCTCTAAGTCGTCGGCTATGGAGTCGAATGCCTTCGGTTTACTCTTAAGCGCGTGACTGGGGATTTCTAATTCGGGATCTCTATGGGCCTGAGCTTCTCCTACGATTTTCTGTGGCCCTAGGTCTAAGGAACCCTCTCCACCCTCAACTGCGTCTACCGAACAGATACTTTGGCATTCTAGAAGGTTCGACATTTCGAGTTCCGGCGGCATTCCCACCCCGTTAAAGCTCTCCGTGTCTATTGACGCCTGTATCGTGTTCGCGTTTCCTAAGCTTGAGTCCACTGTAAGTCAGATTGATTCTGGTTTATCAGTTTGGGTCAGCGACGGAGTTAAAATGAGTGTTCGAGTTTCGATATTTTCCCCCGTTTTCCCCAATGACCACGTGTCGGTATTAGATTTCGATTTTCGGCTTTGAAGGCCTTCGGACTTTATAAGCTCAATCGAGTCGAAGGTGGTCCTTCTTTCAAATTTGAGGGCGTCCTCCGAATTTTCATTGACAGCTTCTAATGTCTCGGCAGTAGTGGAGATATATTTCACTACTCCATGGAGTGGCACAACCCTTTCGGAAATGACCCTTTTGGTTACAGTTTTGGCAAATTATTTGATTTGGGTCCCAAGTGGGGTTGGTAGGGCTAATTTTCTCAACAGGCGTGGTATCACTCTGTTGCCCCTCCCCCACCCGATTACTTAGAACCTTCCGACGGGGTTGGTTGTGGACCGGTGCCCTTCGTGAGTTCTGTCTTTTGTTTAGGGCTCGGCTTTTTATTGTTGGGATTACTAGTTTCGGTGGTGTTTAGGACCGCTATTCCGTCTTCGGCTTCTTTTACGGCGGCAGCGTGGTTCTTTTTGGACGATTTACCGTCTGATTTCGGTCGGTAAGCAAATTCTTGTAGAAATAAGCTTTCGGGAGGAGGTGGGGGTTTTATATTCTTTCATGTAAACGTTCCATTCTTTCTCCCAACTTATCCCTAATTGCGAAAATTCTCGGAAAGAACGGAAGTACGACCGACGGATAACCTTATGATATTCTGGTCGCAATCCTCTGTGAACCCAGTCGAGTTGCTCGACTATTGGGATTTCATTGTCGAGTTTTGCGATCAGGCTTTGAATATTAGTTAGGTACTCGTATATCGTTTCGTTTTTGCCCTGAGTCCGAGTCTGAATTTGCTCCTTTACGCGCCTTTCGAAATCATCATCGCCAAAGTGGGAACGGAACTCTTTTTTGAATTTACGCTAATTGTGAATTTTTTGTTCGTGGTTCCTGAACCACTTTTGCGCTATTCCGTCCAATAATACCGGCATTGCTGTAAGTAGTTCCTCGTCCGTTACTTGTGTCAATTTCCTACGGTCTTCTATTTTGGTCAAGAAGCTATCGGGGCTAAGTTTATTGCTCCCATCGAACACTATTTTCCAACTAAAAATGATTTTTCCTAGGTCTCGGTTACTTTGTCTGCGTCTTGATGACGACGTTGTACTGTGAGTTATGTCACTTTCGGGAGAGTTTTCCCTTCCAGAATCTATGTTAAAGCCTATGCTGCTTCTTCGCGGGTAATTAGTTTCGTTTAGAAATGAGGTTCTTTTTAGTTCTAAATCCGACTCTATTTCCCTTAACAGACTCTCATGTTCCCCTTTATTTCGTTTAAGGCAAGATGGAGGTTGGCTTGCACACTGCTGGTTGCAGGCAGAATATCGACCGAAATTTTGTTCTCTTTGGTTATTTCGGAACTCCCAGAGAAACCTTTCGTCGGGTAGTTTCGTCGAAATTGCGGGTTGTTGTTGACGGGTTCGAAGCTTCGCTAATTGACGGCAACTCTAACACAGTACGTGACCCCTGCCCGATTTTGTACAGGCCTTTGTCCGTTGGGTCTGGGAATTTATAGTCGGTATCCGGTTTTAGAGATTGTGACGGTGAGTTAGATCGATTCGGGATTGTGAACGGTGTCGGAATCCCGAAGAAGTTTGCATAATTGAGAGAAAGGTTAGGGGCTTCCATCCTAGGCGCGACTGTCGGCGGTCTGATTCTCGGAGTCGAGATTGCTCTAGCGGAGGTCGTCGTGGAGGTGGTTGTTGTTAGGATGGTTCGTTCTGTTCGGTTAGCAAAGGTTGTCACACTGGGATTTGTCAATATTGTTCCTACCACCAGTGTGACCGGGTCCGGAATGTCAAAATGGGGGCCGGCCCGAACGCGCCTAATTCCGATAGCTGTCGCCTATTTCCATCCTCGGTTTTTACGTCTGTTGTAATCGATGTGACGTCGGACTCATGTGACGGCCACCCTTTAAGTAATTTATAACCCTTACGCAATCTCGACCATTTTTCTCTTCGCGTGCCATCCGTGCTTAATTCCAGTT
Source organism: Andricus curvator (assembly GCA_932195095.1). Taxonomy (NCBI): domain Eukaryota; kingdom Metazoa; phylum Arthropoda; class Insecta; order Hymenoptera; family Cynipidae; genus Andricus; species Andricus curvator. The sequence goes on along the minus strand of CAKNYM010050492.1, from coordinate 161,287 downwards.
GTTGCAGGGCTTCTATTATTTCGGGATTATCTAACTCTTCAATTAAATGTTTCAATTCCGTATATTTATTCACTGTTTCTGCTAATTTTATAAACGCCAATTTGAATTTTTAGGTTCCCGAGTGAAAGACCAGGTCTTAATTTCAAAAGACGAAATTCCCGAAAAAGAAACTTTGAAATTCTTGAAAGAGAAAATTTTTTTTTTTTTTAATCCTGTTCAGATTGAAAAACAGTTTTTGGATATCAAAACTTGAAAAATTCTCTATTGAATTTTGAAAGCTTTTTAAAATTTCCTTTCAATTCAGATTTGGTAAAATTTTTTATTTCTGAATGCCCGTTTTTTTCTTTTTAATTACCGGAGCCGCGTACATCTTGCCATTGCGCGACAAGGTAATTATTCGGAACCGAAAATTTAAAAAAAATTTTAGTCTTATCGTTTACTTTTCGACATGTCAAGGTGGAAAAATAAACTAAATGGTATTTTATTAGTTTCGTTGAATCATTCCGAAGCTTGTGGAGAGACGGGAAACACTCGGTTGTTTCGTTAATTTTTATTTTGGTGAAATTGTTAATTTTTTAACTTTATTTTCTTTGAGTAAAACAAACGAAAAATAAAAACTTTGTATTATATAGTACACATGAGTACTTCTCAATTTAATTTCGATTAAAAGCAAATTTTAATTCTTTGTTTCAATTTTTTTTTAAATTTTGAGTTTTTTTTTATTCTTTTTTTTTTTTTTTAATTTTCTAAAAAAAAATTGTGTTACTTTCTCGAAAGGGCACCCGGTGTATATAGGTCTCTCATAGGTTAAACCTGCTTCGGAATGATGATATTTAATCCTGAAAGAAAAATACATACATAAAAACAAAGGAGAAATATGTGCGAGTTATGTCGAAATTATTTAACAAATTATTACCAAAATAATATTGCGGATTATATCGAGAAAATAAATGCTTATTATTTTTTGGCCAAGTTGTGTGGGCGCGTATACAGGAAAAGAGATGAGGGGAATTAATGGGCGCTCACAGCAGCCACGTGTCGAGTTTTGAGGTTAGCCGAGACCAATTTGATTGTTTTGTGTGAAATTATCGGAAGGTGTTCACAATTTGATCATTTTAGTACTTTTCTATCTTCCGAATTTTTCTTAACAAAGGGGATATCGTACCATAAAATTCTTTTCAAAAAATGTTGGTACGTTATATATATATATATATATATATATATATATAGTTAAAAGTTTGTCATAAGGACAACCGCAGGATTTCGCCGGGAGCGGGTGCTAATCTGAAAAATTGCACCCGCTCCCAGCGAAATCGCGGTAAAATTTCAGCTGTAACCACGTCTCACGACCGTGAGATAGGTGGTTACAGTCTGCGACGAACTCAATACGATGGTCCGGCAAAAGTCTCGTGCACCCTGAGGACACGGAGCGACCCAAGGACGACCGCCTTCTGCATTTTCCCGCAAGTGTCTCAGCATTTTTTTGACACGCAGGGATGCTTTTCAGGCTATTAACCAGTGAAACCTTGGCACTTCCAAGAGCGCCGATGATCAAGATGATTAGCTTAACAGAATATTCCGGGTATAACCGTCGCAACTCCCTTATAAGGTCTTTATACCTCTCTTTCTTTTCTTTCTCCTTGGCTGTGACGTTTTTGTCAGCTGGTGCCGAAAATTCGATAACGAACATGGTTCGTTTCTCGAAGTCAAGGAGAACTATGTCAGGCCTCGAGTGCGCAACAGAAACAATTGTCGAGAATATGAAGTTCCAGTATATGCGGCACTTCTCATTTTCGACAATTGACTCTATTTCTCTAGGAGCGTTTAGCGGAGAGGTATTTGGGCTAATGCCATAAGAGTGACAGAGATGGTAATAAAGCACTCTTAGTGCCGCATTGTGCCTTTGGATGTAGGTCGTTCCCGCATGAGTTGGACAACTAGATAGTATGTGTCCTAGATGCTCGGGGTGTGCATGACACGCTCTGCAACTATCATCGGGAATGTCTTGGCTCAAAATGTGGCGACGGTATGCTAGAGTGGAAATGACACCGTCTTGACATGCCAAAATGAAGCCCTCCGTGCCCGACTTCAATCCGGGTGATCTAAGGAAAGCAAACGTTAGCTCATACGACATCGACTGATCTTCCACATTTCTGTGGAAGATGCCGTGCGTCCTCTTGTCGAGGAGCTGTTCGTGGAAGTCTTTCTCCTGTGCTTTCTTAATCCGGGCCTTCAGGAGTGAGTATTCAAGATGGATAAGATTTGATGCATTTTGCTCACCCCTAGTATTGAAGTCAAGGCCGAGTGTTTCAGCAGCCTCCTCCGCTGCTTTGTACAGAAACGCCCCTTTTCCCACTTCTTCGTGTTTCCTGACCATTTTAAGAAGAGGGTCTTGTCCATTTGCAACTATATGTGCTGTACCCAGAATGAGTCTGTTGTGAAGAAATTCAAGATTCAGTATTCCGCGACCACCTAGGCGGCGTGAGATGTAAAGTCGCGGAACAGAAGACTTAAGGTGCATGCTCTTGTTCATGTGCAAAACCTTTCGCGTCCCGATATCAAGGGATCTGAGCTCGTCCTTCGTCCATGGAACCACTCCAAATGAATAGAGTACTACCGGGACGGCAAGCATGTTCGTTGCAGATACTTTGTTTCTCGCCGACAGTTCGGAAGACCAAATCTGCCGGATGAGACGTTTGTATCTGCATCGGAGAGTATCCTTTATAGATGTCGTGTCCTGAATGCGGCTCTGTGGCACGCCCAGGTATGTATAGGTCTCTCCAGCGCAAAGGTGTCGTATAGCGCTTCTGTCAACGAGCTCAGGATCTTCGGGGATGCCATTAAGTTTTCCTTTCTTCAAATTAACCTTGGCGCATTTCTCTAACCCGAATTCCATTCCAATCTCTTGAGTGTACTCTTTGACAATTTTCAGAGCTAGATGTAGTTTCTCTTGATTCCTAGCATAGATCTTAAGATCATCCATGTAAAATACATGAGTGACCTTATGCTTTCGGTTTCCAGGTTTTCCGCAGAAATACCCTTCGGAATGGCGAAGTGCGAGAGATAGTGGCAATAATGTGAGGCAAAAGAGGAGAGGACTCATGGTGTCGCCCTGAAATACACCTCTCTGAAAGGTGATACTGTTAGTGATCACACGATGTTTTCCAGATGAGATAGTAAATCTGGTTTTCCAAAGCGGCATTAATGTCTCTATGCACCTCACGATGTGTGGATGAACCTTTAGGCTTTCCAACAGACAGATGATAAGTCTATGGGAGGTTGAATCGAAAGCTTTCCGGTAATCAATCCAGGCCATCGATAGAAATCGCTGATAGTATACTGCGTCTTTACAGACACATCTATCGATGAGCAAGTTCTCCCGACATCCCGCTACGCCTTTCTTTGAGCCACGTTGTTTATACATCTCTCGCCATACAGGTCCAATTGTCCGAATAATCCTATCATTTAGGATAGCTGTGAAGATCTTATACAGTGTGTTCAGACAAGTTATTGGCCTGTAATTCTTAGGGTCAGCTAAGTTGCCCGTCTTCGGCAGGAGCACTGTGCGCCCTTCCACCAACCACCCCGGAATAGGCTCTTCCGACTTTAGATATGAGGTAAAAATTCGGGCCAGATGCTGGTGGGTTGAAGGAAACTTCTTCCACCAGAAGGTCTTGATGCCATCTGGTCCCGGAGCGGAATAGTTCTTCATGCCTCTTAATACGTTTTTCACCTCCTCGGTAGTGATAGGTGGGCATTCCTCCTCAGCTGTGATGAGGGCATTGCACAGCTCCTTGAAGCTGTTTATGTTCTTTGAGCCTTCTTTAAGTGGATGTTGGACTTCGTAGACTTCTCTCCAAAATGCTTCGACCTCCTCTGGTTTGGGCGGATGGTCGACAGTAACTGGAGGGTCTTGGAAGAGTCGAGATGGGTCAGACGAAAACTGTTGATTTTCTCTGACCCACCTCTCTCTCCGCTCTAGACTTCTCCTAGCGTCAGATAGTACTCGTATTCTGTCAACAATATGCTGCCTGATGGTCAGTAGCTTTGACTTGTTGATTGTGTGATGACGGATCCGCAGTTCGCGCGTGAACTGTCGAACCTTGGCAGTGAAAGTCCTGCCAGATGTTATGTAGTAAATCACGCACTGAATGCGGGACGCGTACTGTCTTGCCCAGCCTATCTTTGTGCTAAGTTGATGCATTCGTCTTTTGGTCTTATGATCAACCGTTGGTTTTGTTTTACGGTTTGCATCTGCCAAAGTTCTCGCTGCATTGTACACACTACAATTGATAGTCCAGAGGTCGGATTCTTCGGAAAAATCTCCACGAAGCTCATCATCCAGTTCAGTCAGATCTTTGGGCTTGGGAGAAACCTGAATGTTGATGTTTCTCCGGGTCTTGAAGCATCGTTCTCCCTCTATTGAATGCCTGTTCGAGGCTGGTCTCAGTGTCGCCTCTCTTTCTCTGTTGCCGGCTTGTTCTGGCTGCGGTTGTGTAGGCGCTCCGCTTATATAACCCCTTTTCCGGAGGTCCTCGGCACGGTTTCGCAGACGTTTTTGCGAAAAATCCGAGAGCTCTGGGTGTTTCTCGCACCACAGAGCATGCAGTCGCGCCATGTAACCTTTTCGTTCAGGGGCCATACTGGTATCATAGCACTCCAGCAGGTCGTCCCTGAGTCGATCCGTCCACTCAAAAGTAACGAGACTTCGCCGGTCAATCGCATTGACTCCGTCTTGATTGGCTCCCCCAACTCTAGGGTAGTCGGCATTGTTGTCCGACCCATTGTCGGGAGCCCTGCGCGTTCGATTGTTTTGAACCGCACTTCCTACAACTATGTTTGGTGTTGTCATTGTTGTTCCCACGAGCAGCTAGGGAAAAGGGTTAGTCCATCCTTGTAGAGCCCCGCGTGCAAGGATAAGGCTGATACTCTGAGAGGTCGCCCGGTATCCCAGAGTCACCGTTTGAGACACCTAACCCAGGTGCCATTCAGCTTTCGGCATGGTTGTTACGCCTTCGCTTAGGAGTTATTCCTTCGGGACCATCCCTGGACAATTGTCCGCGACTGCTTATTAATTATTGTAACCATATTCAGCAGAAACCCTTGGTACAGGGACCCTCTATCCGCAACCCGAGGACGCGTCCGGTGGCTTTGTCATAGGCCCTTCGGTTCGAATCCCAAGGAATTAAAACCAAGGAATTAAAATTATTATAAAATATATATATATATATATATATATATATACACATATATATGTATGTAATTTGCAATTTGGGATTTCTTCTCTCATTCGTTTTTTCCAAATCTCTGTCGAAAAATGTTGAAACGTGTACTATTAAATTTCGGTCTATTTCGACGGTTTTCGGTAAAGCTTAAAATTTTATAATTTTCACGCATTTCACTTTGTCGGTTATACATGTGTGAAATGCGTTCAAACTTGTGACTCTTGTCCGTATGTGGGGTACGCGTGCTTGAGCTTATAATTATGATTTACTACTTTTTTTCTTATGTAATAATTATTTTTAATTTTTGAGAATTTTTAAATTTAATTTTTCGTTGGGCGCCATTTTTATAAGGGGTTTTCCCATGGCCTGTCTATGGATCACCCGTTATTGCTACTTACGACTGTAATACGTAATTATAGATTTTTATCATCGAAACAAAGAAAGAAATAGACTATTCACTGATCTTACAGCTTAACCCGTCTAAAATTCGAGATCAACGCGAAATAAAGTGTATAAATTCAGCTCAATAGAGGGATAAAAATCGGATTTATTTCTATCACAAACAAAATCAGTGCTTTACGCGCACAAGGCAACAACTGCCATCATAATTATAACAAAAGGTTATCTTCCCACAATCTTGCTATTTTTAAAACAATTATCCCATGAACATCGTTGGTTTTCTTTCGGAAGTAACATTAAAAGAATGGAATTATGACTAGATCTCGACTTCTAAATATTCTTCCGACAATCTTACCACTTTAATACAATTATCCCATGAACATTGTTAGTCTTCCTCCGGAAATGACGTTCTGAAAAGTAAGATAAATTCCGTTATATAGGAAGCTAACGCGGCTCAAGCACATTCAGAAACCCGGAAACACTCGCGGCTCTTAAAGAAGGTGGCGAACTCCATGGTCGGAAATGAACCCCGGTTCATAGCTATGTTTAACTAATTTAGGCCTTCGGAATACAAGTAGCCAATTCAAATTACATACAAAAATAACGAACATAATATAACACCGTATGGGTGGCACTCCGGTGAGAGAGATTGATTAGAGAGAGACTTTAATCTCTCGTTGCGGGGTCGGGGCCTATGCCCGCTTGCGACTCTGCTTGAATGGCGGCCTCGGTCGTCCGTACGGTGGCGGCCTCCAGTTTGAGCGGGAAGAAGTTGCTAAATTTGAAGTGAATAATCGTAGATTCAAGTGACTTTCGCCTCCCCTCCAATTACCCTGTTTGTTACGTCGACGGATAGGGCTCCAAGGAAGCATAAGAAGACAAGGTTAACAGGATTAAGTAAAAGAAAAGCGTTAATAATCATTGCTCTGAGTGTTTCCTGGTAGTGTTTAGTGTTTTCGGAGGTGACCCTTGTTCTAACGTTTACGTGGTTTGTTTACTTTAAACGTTAAATTTTCCTAGGACGAGGCAGTTTCAAGTAACGGGTAACCAAAAGATACCTCGTCCCACACTCCATACGTTTTGAGTCGCTTGCTTCAGCTTGCTGTATAATGCCGTAAAATTTACCATGAAGGGGCTAGTCAGCATATTTGTTAGTAGAAGCGAATGTTCTGCTTCCTGTACATGACTTTTGAGCACCAAAGGTATTAGTGATTCTACACCATGTGTACTGTAGCTGAAATAAAATGGAAAACCAAGCTCCTCGGTGGCCATATTTGTCGCACAGTATAGAAGCACCGTAGCATTGACGACTTCATGTTGATGTACGAGTAGCATAAGAGAATCGGTGGTATTTAAAACTGAGCACACTATAGCCAGAACCGTTATTCGATGAAGAAACTCCAAGCTCAGCAAACCTCTACTCCCTTTATGTCGAGGGAGGTATATTCGAGGTATGAAAGATCTAGGATGATGAACTCGTTGGATTGTCATCATCTTGCGTGTGCTTTGGTCAAGTTGCCTCAGCTCATCGACGTTCTTCAATTTGGAAGTTCTTTAATTCTTAAATTCGGAAGGCGACATTTTTTTCAGAATTTGGTGATACCTTTTTTGAAGGGCCGTTTCATATACGCAGATCTTGGGTTTCCGCTTGCGGTATTCCAAGATATGCACGTGTCTATCCATTACCAAGGTGTTGAATGGTATTTCCACCTATGAGTTCAACATCCTGATTGTCGCGCGATGATGTTTTTTCTAGTCTTCCTTTGTGCAGATGGACAGGTGTACTGCAATGGTAAATGAGTATAAATTTCCCAAGTGAGCCTTCGATTTTTGACGTTGACAGGACAATTAAAACGAAATATTGGAATATAATCTACTTATTAGTATTAAGTCACGTTATAAAACTTTTTGGAAAAGTGAATTTGTTTATTTACAGTGTGCGATTGAACATTTCTGCATCGTTTGATTAACAAATTATTCTTTCGTAAACTATTTATAAAAAATTGATGGAAATTTCAGGGGATGGTCAAAAATGAATGCAACTAATAATGAAATACTCAACATCGTGCTATGCGTTATTGTTGCTAATTTATATCATTTTTCAATAAACAAATGCCCATTTTGCCCTGTTCTACACACGAAATTTGAAAATTTGTTCAAGTAGTGGGAAGTCCGAACCCTTAAGATTCATGAACCGTTTCAACTTTTTTGTGCACTAGGGTAGTCCAAAAATTCGACTTTCGATTTTTCATGATAAACCCGCCCCCCTATTTTGTTCCTTTTCTTGAAAAAAAATTCCGTAATTTTTTTTCAACGTTATCTCGTGCCCCCGGGCTTTTGAAATTAACATGGGGTTTCAAATCGGAAAAGCTCGATTTGAAAAAAAAATGGAAAAAAGAAGTACTTGTTATACATTTTTTGGGAATGCAAGTATTGTCACCTTTTAAGGAGTATTTAAGGAATAATTTCCACCCAATAGCTTTTAATTTTGACACACACAAACCACTTTAATTGTGCCCGGAAAATTCCCCCCAAAAATTTAAAATAACCGTTTTCTATCAAATTCATGCTAAAGACGGTATTTTAAAAAAAATTTCAAACATTAATTAGTTTTAATCGACAAGTGACGAGTTTGGAAGTATGTTTTTATATAATTTCAAATTGTTTAAGCAATTATTATTTTTTTAAGGGTATAGCTCTATTAGCTGGCTCGTCTACATCTGAAATATGGGGTCCACGTTGTCAAAGATAGATGATGCGGTTTTCTTACAATAATATTGTTTTAAAGTTGTATCCAGCATAAAAGTTGAGTGAAATATATTGTTTCAATATTGAATTATGTAAGTATTGAAATCGTGATTGGCCTCGTTAAGTGGTCGCCAGACTTCGCATTTTCGTGCCCATGCGAATACCGACCAAACTGGCGACCGGAGTTGAAATTTAGTTGGAATTTTTCTTTTTGCATCTTTTATACTCAAATGATGTACATAAACGTACTTTACTGTCGGCTCTTGCAGCCCGATATTTTATTCACAAAAAAGTTCTCAGATTCAAAAAAAAATTCAGAAAATTGAAAAAGTGAGGTCGGTAATGTAGGTATTTATGTCTGTCACATGCCCTTAAACCATTTTTTCCCCTGTAAATCGTGAAAAGTTATTATCTTTCTGGAACTAATGACACAATTAAAGGAATTTAAGAGTAATATTTTTGACTGCCAAAAAAGGACATTGTCACGTAAAATGCTATAACAACTTCTAAGTTCACAGATCTACACTTAACATTTTAATCCTATACTTAAAAGAAATTTATGATTTAACAAATTACTTCTCTGGTCTTTTTCATTCATATACTTTGGGAAATATCTACATGCAAATTATTTTCAGTTTACAGATTCCAATTACCTACGGGGGTGATTTTAAGAAAAAAAAAGCACTATACAAATTATTATTGTGTAAACAATATAGGGTATACGTTCTGAATAAGGAAATACTGAATATTAAGCGACATGGTGTGAATGATTCGAAAAATCTAGACTTTTCTCCACCTTTCCTATGAACAGGCGCAAGTGAATGATTAATAGTTGTTTCAATGATTGCAAAATATTTTAAATAAAAAATATTACTTTTAACATTTGTTAAATGTGTCATAATTACAGAAAAGAATAATGTTTCACGGTTTACAGAGAAAAAAGTGTTTGAACAAATGAAAATTGTTTTCAAAATTGCCGAATATCCTTTAGAAAAAATATTACACTCAACATCCGTTAATTGTGTCATTAATTCCAGAAAATAATAACTTTTCTCGCTTTACAGAGGGAGAAATTATTTCAAAAAATGAAAATTGTTTAAATAATCACCAAATATCCTTTAACAATAAATCGCTCTCAACATTCTTTAATTGTGTAATTATTTCCGGAATATAATAACTTTTCACGATTTTCTGAAGAACAATTTGTTTAAACAAATGAAAATTGTTTGAATAATAACCAAGCATGTTAAACAAGAACTACTACTCTAGACATTCATCAACTTTGTATAATTTATCCCGAAAGATAATTAACCGATTTCAAAGTCGTTTGTGATTTTTTAATTTTTGTCACACAGAGCTTTGTGAATTTTTGTCTAAAAAAAAATGCAGAAAGAAACTCAATATCAGTTTCAATATCCATGAAGCATATAGAGAAGTTTTAATGTAACGTCATAAAATTTTTTATTTACTGACTTGATTATTTATTTAATAATTATCAATAATATTATTTAGTTATAGCCCAGACTCGTAGAAAGAAATAGCCTTTTTCTATATAGTCAAATGGCAGATTGTGACATTTTCTCGCGGAAAATGTTATTAACAATTACGTAAATCGTTATTTAGTATCTTATATCGACTTTTTGAATCATTGTTAGTTTATTGTCGGATAATTGCAGTGCGAAAAAAATGTCTTTTTTGTATGTGAAAATGAGAAATCATAATTTTTGTTTAAAAAATGTTCATAACAATCACATGAATTTTTTTAAAAACAATTTGCTTGGTTAATTATCGCAAGAAATATAAGTCCAATGATAATTAGAGAAAAAAAAATTTCTAACAGGAAACGGCCATTTGGTACATTTGTTTGAATAAATTGTTATTAACAATCTATATTATTTATGTTTTATAAAGCTCTATGTATATAAATACCTCTAGGACAATTTTGAATCACTTTTGGTCAGAAAAATCAATTTAGTTATGAGAAAAACTCATTGCTTGGAACAAACAATTTTTTCTATGATCAAAGAACACTAGTATGAATTTCTTTATAAAAATTGTTTATAATGAATAAGTTGAGCATTATTAGAATTATTTTTGTTCTCTAAGTTTCAATACAATAATTCCAGCTGATAGAGAGTTTCTTTCTGTATTTTGTCTTGAGATAAAAATTCACAAAGCTGAAATGGCCAATTTTGTCACTATATTTGTTTATATATTGTTGCCCTGTGACAACAATTAAGAAAACGCAAACAACTATTTTCTGAACAATATAACGCTGAGCATTTCTAAAAACAAAATACTTCAAAATCGGTTGAGAAATACGACCTGTGCGCGATTATGAACAGTAAATTCTTATTTCAGACCATTGTGGAGCGGTTACAGCAGCACGCGGCGCGCATTTGTTTATTAAAAAATGATATAAATCAGCAACAATAACAAGTAGCACGATGTTGAAAACGTTTTCGTTAATTGCATTTATTTTTCATCATCCCCTAAAATTATCATCAATTTTTCATAAATAGTTTACGAAAGAATAATTTGTTAATCAAACGATGCAGAAATGTTTAATCGAACATTGTAAATGAACAAATGCATTTTTCTTTTCAATTTTTATAACGTGACCTAATGGTAATGAGTAGATTGGCTTCCGTTTTCGGTACCGATCGTGAGAGAACTCTTTTGTGTCAAGTGTTGGTTTTTTGGCTTTGGTGAAGGGAATCAGCGTGTGTGAAACCAGAAAGGGCAGTGAGTGCGGAGATCAGGGTTAAAGGAAGAAGGGTGTAAAGTGTGAAAGTAAGTTGTGAGAAAGGGAGATTGGAGCGCGTGAAGTTTTGAGGTTAGGAGTAGAAAAGTAGTTGCGGGGTAAGGGGTATGCGAGTAAAGAGCGGGAAACGTCGCGGAATACTGGGTAAGGTAGGATAGTAGGATGCCGATGGTACGAAGCCCACAATCGGGCGCCAGAGGGCAGGTAAGTGATGAAACAGGAGGTGAGGTGGTTGAGAGCGCGGTTAGTGGAGAGAAGGGGGATATTGACAGTAGCGGTGAAGAGACGTTAGAGATGCCGACCAGGGTTTCGACGCCAGAGCGAAGGGATTCAGGTACGGGCCATTAACGCGGGAGGCCCTCTAACATACAGCGCCTTAACAAGCTAGGCAGCGCGGGTTCGAATAGGAGTTTGGACGAATGGCGAAAAAAAGTGAACGCGACCAGTAGTGAAGGGGAAGAAAAAAGAAAAAGAGAGGAAGGGGACGATGAATTAGAAAGGGACAAGGAAAGCAAGAAGGTTAGGCATAAACTCACTAAACGGAAAACACCAGAAAGAGATAGGGGGAACGGAGGAATTTTTGAAAAATTAGAGGCTCTCATAAAAGAATTCAGAGAGGAAACAAGGAAGAGACTGGATGATATGAATAGAAATATGAATAGGCAGGGGAAAGACGTAAGGGGGGAAGTGAGAAAAGTAAGAGAAAAGTGAGAAGAGTTTGATAAACTCTGGAAAGAGGAGAAGGACAAGGTATGGGGTAAATTAGAGAGTATAGAGAATAGACAGAAAGAGGATGACGAAAAGAGAAATAGTCAGATAAAACAGTTGGAAAAAAATTGGAAATAGGAGAAGGGAGTAGTAAGAACGTGCAAAATGAGAATGAAAGATTAAAGAAGAGACTAAGTGACATTGAAAGGAGATTGGAAGGGGAAGAAAGGGCAAAGAGAAAAAATAACATAGTAGTTAAGGGATTGACAGTAGAGAGTGAAAAAGGGGAAGTGGAAGTCAAAAATGTTCTGAGAGATATTGGAGCTCAGGCAAGGGTAGAAGCAGTTAAGAGAATAGGTGGGACGAAGGAAGGAAAAGAAGGAATGTTTATAGTAAAAGTAGGGAGTGAGGACGGAAAAAAGAAAATTATGGAGAACAAAAAATTATTGAAAGAAAGAAGGGAAAGAATTGAAGAGAATTTGACATGGAGGGAGAGGAAAAGGAGATGGCAGATAGAGCAGAGGGCATGGATAGAGAGGAAAAAGCGGCGCATGGTATGGATAGGGAGAGACAGATTGTGGATAAATGGGGAGGAATGGTTCTGGGACGAGGAATTAGAAGAAATAAGGGAAAAGGGAAAAAGAGTTGAGAGAGGTAGAAAAAAGGAAGATGCAAAAGAGGTTAGAGATCAAACAGAGGGGTTTCCAAAAAGCAAAGCGGAGGAAAATTGAGAAGGATAGGTGAGGGAAGGGAGGAGAAAAACGTGAAAATAGCTTTCTGGAATGTTTCAGGCTTGAAGAACAAGAATGAAGGTTTTTTGCGGGAGTTAGAAAAGTGGGATGTGATTATGATGAGTGAAACCTGGGTCGATGAGAAGGATTGGAAGGGGGTGAAAAGGAGGTTATCTAAAGGTTATGTGTGGACAATGCAAGAAGCAAGAAAGGAACACGTTAGAGGTAGAGGGATGGGCGGCATGGTCTCAGGGCTGAGAAAAGAATTGGCAATAAAAGGGAGAATAGAGGAGGACAGGGAGGAAAAGGATGGTACAATGGTAAGAAGGATAATAATTGGCAAAGTCAAAATAGCGGTGGTTTGTGTATAAAGAAGAAGAGGGGAAGAGGAAGGTTGAAGAGTAATAAGGAGATGGATGGAGGAAAAGAAGGAACAGTTGGTTTTGATAGGAGGTGACTTGAATGCCTGGACTGGCGAGCAAGGGGGAGGGACTTGGGATGAAGATAAGGAAACCTACATAAGGAGCTCCAAACATAGGGAAATAGACCGGGAGGGGAGGAGGTTACTAGACGTAATAGGAGAAACAGGACGGTTTATTTGTAATGGCAACATGAAAGGAGATGAAAAAGGAGAGATCACATTTATAGGTAAGGGAGAAACAGTAATAGACTACATCCTGGCGGAGGAAAGAATGAGGAATATGATAGGCAGTATGAATGTGGGGAATGAGATAGGGTCTGAGCACTTCCCAGTAATAGCTACACTGAAAGGTGGCGTCCATAAGCGCGGCAGAGGGAGAAAGGAAAGAGTGAGAGAAAGGAACACGAAAATGGGAGTCTGGGGGGTAAATAAATTAAAAGAGTTTAAACAAAAAATGGAAAAGCAGAATGTTGGGTATGAAAAGGAGGAGGGAGTAAACTCGTTAATTGAAAGGTTGAAAGGGTCGATTGAGAAGGTAAGGGATGAGGTAGGTACAAAAGAAGGAAGAGAGGAGGGAAAGAGAGGCTGGTGGGACGAGGAATGCAGGGAGAGTAAAGAGAGAATGAAAGAGCGTGTAAGAAAATGGAGGAAAGGAGAAATAGATAAAGGCGGAGTACAACAGGAGAAAAAGAGAACATGAAAGGATGCTGGAAAGGAAAAAGCATAAGGGAAAGGAAAAAGCATAAGGGAAAGGAGAAATACAAGGAAGAAGTAGAAAAAGCGATCAAAGAAGGTAGGGTCTGGGATGTGATAAATAGGGAAAGAGGAGGAAGGAAGGGCGTGAATGAAGAAGTAGAAATGGGCGAGTGGACGGATTATTTTAAGGGTCTGTTAGGGGGAGAACAAAATAGGATGAAAGGGGAAAATAGAAGGATAGTCCAGGGAGAAATGGAGGAAGGGAACGAAATAACAAGAGAAGAAGTGGATCAGGCGATAGATAGACTGAAAAGAAACAAGGCTACAGGAGAGGATGGTATGGAGAACGAAGCAATAAAGTATGGAGGAGAAGGGATTAGAGAAGGGATGTGGAAGATCTGCAACAAGGTCTGGAAAGGAGAAGGGTGGCCGTAGGAGTGGATGACAGGGCTGGTGGTACCGCTTGTCAAGAAAGGGGAGGGTAAGATGGTAGAAGAGTACAGGGGGATCACTCTCATGCCAGTGACTCAACTACTTGGTTAACAGAAACTTAGGGAGAAAAAGAGGGAAATTATTCGCCTTTTTCGTAGATTTTGAAGCAGCTTTTGACTCAGTGAATAGAAAAGCGCTATGGCAGGTAATGAAAGAGAGGGGAATAGAGGAAGGGTTGGTGGAGAGGATAAAGGAAATTTTTACTGAAACTAGGATTAGGGTGAAGATAGGGGGGGGGGGGGGAGAGGTTTTCTGGACAGGAAGAGGTCCAAGGCAAGGGTGCCCGTTGAGTCCGCTACTATTTAATATGCTGCTGGCAGACCTAGAGGAGATGCTAAAGGAGAAAGGGAAAGGCGGCACGATTTTGGGTAATAGCAAACTATATTCTCTAGCATACGCCGACGACGGAGTTCTATTAGCAGACGATGAGATGGGGATGAACCTAATGATAAGAATTTTCGAAGAGTATATACCACGCTGAAAAAACCAGTTCTCGTCAGATCACTGAAGTTAAGTAGCGTTGAGTACTTGGATGGGTGACCATTCGAGAAAACTGAGTGCTGTTGGCACATCGTGGGTGTGGAGGGCTTGTGATATACAAGAAGGGGTACTGGAGTGGGAAAAAATAGAGCTAGAGCTATTAGTAAAACAAGGAGAAGAGAGATGGATAAAGATTATGGATTCGAGGTACAATAGATGGCATATAATGGTCAAAGGGTTAGCGGAACCAGAATATTTTCAAAAAATAAAAAAGGAAGACAAGTGGAATAGAGTGGTACGGTTTAGAATGGGAGAAGGAGTGAGATCCTGTAGATATTGGATGGATGAAGAGTACAATCTGTGCAGAGTATGTGGATACGAAATGGAGTCATGGGCACATGTGTTAGAGAGGTGTACATGAGAGGAAGATGGAAAGTTTAGTGTGGATGAGTGCGTAAGATGGATTTTGGATGGTAATGGACAGGGAGTGACGTGGATGAAAAAACTGGAAGAATTAAGAGAAAGAAAAGGAGCAGGGCAGAGCCAAACGGGTAATCCTGTCTAAAGGAAAGTAACTAGCAAAAATTTAAAATTTTTAAATCGGTGAAAATGTATTTGATGGTAAGAGAAAACGGAAGCCCTGGAAGATCGCTCATTTGTAGAAGTTTAAGAACTAATAGTATTAATATTATTGTGATTTTAAGTAAGGCGAAACATTAGAATATAAGCAGCGGTTAAGTTAAGTTAAGGATGAAATGTAAATATATGTACAGGAAGCGGAGGCCCTCAAACCCGTAAAAGGGAGAGATTAAATATTCATACATACATCGTAATGAGTAGATTATTTTTCAATTCTTGGTTTTAATTTTATTTTCAACGTCAAAAATGGTAGGCTCACTTAGGAAATCTCTACTCAAATAATAAGTTATTCCCATGGTCTTGGACATCATCTGTGGTGATATGATAAATTTCTTCCCTCCTCAGCCCACCACTAAATCTAACAATCATAATAATCTATAAATAATAAATAACAAATAAGTTAATAAAACTTTTTAAATTAAGATCGAAAAGAAATATATTTTATCATGAATAATTGTATGTAACAAGAGCATGAAAAAGATTCACAATTAAAAAAACAGACTTCCAAACTACCTCACTTTTCAGCTCATTAGAGACAAAAATAACCAAATGAAAAAAGAGGGAGAAAAAGTCAACCAAAAACCAACCTCTCACTTTTTCCTTTCTCCGTCTTGTTTATAATACTAGGGAACCAACACGTTTCGAGGCCAATTCAGACCCCTTCATCAGGGATTATTTATAGGAAACTACAAGGTATGATTAATAGATTCTTATGCTAATTGAAAAAATCAAACATATAATACCTGCAATTAAAAATTAAAGATCATATATATAGATAGATAAACGTTTATTTTTTAGCCTGCTGGCCTTAACAAATTGACTTGCTTACACTTCCATTTTTTACAGAATTTTCTTAAAACTAATATCCGTCCACACCTTATCTATAACGCCGCTCGCTCTTATCGTATTGCCTTCCTCGCTTCGCCTCGCACGCATGTCCCTACTTTCTTGCTTTGCCTCGCAATACCAAACTCTGCCTCCGCGGCTAATCCTTAATACTTATCTACTATTTACAATATTTACATTTACTTATATTTACTTCTTCCTCTATTTACAATCTTTCCTTCTCCATTCCTCTTCCTCCTTCCTTCTCTTCTTCTCCATCTTACCCAAGACTCCCTTCACGCATGCTACTGCCCTTTTGTCCCCCGTTTCATGCATCAGTACCTCCATGCTATTCCCACTCCTTTTCACCTCTAAGCACTCCTCCAACCAATGTTCCACTCTTGCCTCCCCCTTTCCACATAGTTCACACATCCTCTTTTCCCTAGCGAGCCAGAACCTATTATAACCCTCCATGCACCCACATTTCATCCTCGCTATAAGCTCCTGACTTCCTTTCTCTCCTTTCTCACACAAATATTGCGCTCTCGCCCTTGGCATAATTCACACATAGTTCCCGTTAAACCTTGTCTCTCTTATTCTCTCTTCCCCTGCTGTCTTCTCTCTCTCCATGCTGTTTTTCTTAACCAACTCATATACCTTCCTTCCTCATGCATCCTTCTCACTTCATCCATCTGCAGTCCATTCGTTCTAAAATACCTTTCTCTTTCAACCTCCATCTTCCCACCCCCTCTCCTGTTCTCCTTCTCCCACCAACACTCCCTAAACAGCTTACTTCCGCTCTATTCCAAAAATTTCTCCTCATACTTACACGCCCGACTCCCCGCTAGAATCCCTACACTCGTTCTCCCCGTCTCCCTCCTGACAATATAATTAGGCGTGTTCCTTGCCAGCCCCAGTGTCCACTTTACATACCTCTCCTGTGTCCTATTTACCTCTTCGCTTTCCTTCCACCCCCACACCTCTATTCCATACAATAGGACACTCATCACTAGTGAGTCAAACAATTTCCTTCTCCTTCCAAAATCATCTACGAATAACTTCTTTCCCAACCCCCAAACCTGCCTCATCACCACATTCGCCCTCCTAACTCTCTCTTTTATGTGACCATCCACTCCGCCATTCCTCCGAAACAAGAAGCCCAGGTACACAAACTCTTATACCTCCTGCACCGCCTTTTCCTTCCACTTCCACTCCCCTTCCTTACCTCTTCCACCTCCTTTTCTGAAAACCATAACCTTGGACTTTTCCGCATTCAGTTCTAACCTGTTCTTATCCAGGTATCTTCTCAACCTCTTTACCATTTCCTTTAAGGCCTTCTCGCTTTTTGCCACCAACACTATGTCATCTGCATACGCTAGCGACCAAATTCTAACCCCTCCTATCCTGACTCCATATCCGGTATTAAAATCGCAAAAAGCGTGCGGCTAAGCGGACACCCTTGTCTTAATCCCCTATCCATCCAGAATCCCTCCGAAATCCGCTGTCCTCCTCTTACCTTATCTTTGGTCTCTTCATATGTCTCCCTTACCCTCTCGATCAGGCCTCTCTCCACTCCCCTATCCTCCATCACCTCCCACAACCTCCCCCTATCCACCGACGGAAACGCGCCTTTTAGATCCACAAAAAACGCGTACACTCTAGACCCCTTCTTCGCTAATTCTCTATCCACAATGTGCTGCAGAACGTAGATATTGTCGATAGTACTCCTACCTGTCCTAAAGCCCGCCTGCGTCTCCGGCAATATTCCTTTCCCCTCGACATCCTTACGCAGCCTCTCCGCCACCACCATGGCGTATACTTTATACGCCGTATTCATTAGCGTAATTCCTCTATAATTTTCCTGCCTATCCCTATCTCCTTTCTTATACAGAGGTACTATTAACCCTTCTCACCCTACTGTCACAAACTTACTGCTTACCCCTCCTATCTTCACTTTCCTAAATTGCACTCCCTCCTCCTCTTCCTCTCCGTGAGCTTCTTCCTCTAATCCATCTCTAACCCCCGTTATAATTCCCCCACTAGCCCTTCCTTTCTTCTTCATTCTGACCGCCTCCTGGAGTCTCCACCTATACCCCCTTGGTAGCTTTGGCTCTATTCTATCCCATTCCTTTCTTTCCACCCACGTCTCTACCAGTACTACCACATCAAATTCCTGGACATACCTCCAGAACTCCTCATCCTTCTTCTTTACCCCTGCTACGTTCAGGTAAAGCACCTTCACAACTCCTCTACCCTGCATTACCCCCACTCCCCTACTTCCTACGAAACAAATTCCCCTGCACTTCCTTCAACACCTCTTTCTCCTCGTCCCACACCCACATTTTCTCGTCTATTTTTATTTTCCGATATCCTACCTTCGCCGAACTCCCTTCACTCCTCTCCCTCCTAGCCCTGTCGTACAGCATTCTCTGTACATCCCTTTCCTTTCTTGTCATGTCGTGATCGATGAAAACTTCCTTATCCTTTATCCTATTTTTATTTCGCATTACCCCCAACTTTTCTTCCCAGCTCTCTAACTCCACAACCGCCACTTCTTCCTCCTTTCTCCCCTCCAACTCAACTTTCCCTACCCTGTCTTTATTCCACCCTATGCTCTGTAGCAGCGCTTCCACGCCCTCCCTTTCTTCCCCGATCTTCATCTTCAACCCTCTTACCACAATATTATTTCTCCTGTCTGCCTTCTCCTTTCTCTCCATTCTCAACTCCATTGCCCTTATCCTTTTCCTATCCGCCCTCTCCTCCTTTTCATTCCTACGCTCTCCCACTTTCTCGTCTATCATATTCCCTACCCTCTCCCCAATACCTTTAATCTCGCCCCCGCTACCCCCGTCTCCTATTTCCATTTCCGTCCTGCCCTCCACCTTCTCAAGCCTTTTTTCCGTCCTTTCTTTCCACACCCTAATCTCCTCTTCCATCTGTTTTATTTTAACTTCTTTATGTTTTCTTTCCCTCTCTAACCCATCTACTCATCTCTCAACATCCCGAGAGCCTCCTTTTCCAACTTCCCCTCCATTGGGGGGGGGGGTGACCTACTTGTTATCCCGCTTTTTTTAAACGGGCTCTCGACCTCGCTTTTCTCCGGACTCTCTTGGCTTTCTCTCTTCCTTTTCAAGAGATCCTCCCCGTCACTTGCGCTCGACGCTCTCTCCCTTACCTTCTCGCTTCCTTCGTTGCCAACGTCCCGATTTCTCCCTCTCCCCGACGCACCGCTCGACACCGGGCGACGCGTTGTTGGCCATCGTGGCTTGCGGAAAACTCCCTCCCCGTCAGTTTCGCTACCAGCACTGCCAGTACTCTCGCTGCCCACCTCCCGCTCTGCCGACGGTAACTGGGACCTCTCCATGCAGTACCTTCCGCAACCGACAGATGTCTCTGCAGAATGTTGGCGTCTTTCGCCGCCAAATTTTCCTTTTAGTTCCCTTTTTTTTCTTCAATTCCTCACAGTCCCTCCGTTTCTCTCCCTTAACATCCCCTAACTCTGCGAGAACCACCCTTGACCCCTCGAAAGCCCAAGCCTCCCGACCACGAACTCCCCCGATTACTTGCCAACCTAACCTCACTTTCCCTATCCAACTAAATCCCATCTCACACCCACGCTGAAGCTCACTTTTTATCTCTCCAATTCACCCCGCACAACCCTACTCACCTCCTCGGCTTCCACCGTGACACTCCACTCACACCTTCCACACAAATTTCGTAAAATTCTCTCACCACCTGTCACTAAACACGTTCTCACTTCCGCCACCAACATGCAAGTCGAAGATCATATATACATATACACTTGCATACCCATATGCACATATATATATATATATATATATCCCTTTTTAAAAGCTTACTTTTATCTAATTTTGCATTAATTAGTGAAAAAAATGACGAAGCTATACAAATTATTCTTCATAATAAGAATAAAAAAGTATTAAAAATTCGATCTATTCAAGGAATTATTTAGAACTAAAAAAAGAAAAAACATTTTAATCAATTAACTTCCTGTGTATGATGTATATATGTATTATGATCCACATTTTTTTGCCCACAGTACATCACGACACTAATTGAAATACTGTTGAAAGTCACAAATACAGTCTCGAAAAATTGAGGAAATTTTGTTTTAATATACATTAAAAAATAAACATTTTTTAAAAATGAAACTGTCACTATCAAAAATTTCGTGGTGAAGTATGCAAAGTACCGAGGCCAACTAACCTTCATTTTTAACACAAAAAATGTCAAGGCATACCAGATTTTTGAAATCGTTCCATCCCACTTTTAAGAGAGAGAGAGAGAAGAGAAACTTTTTATTTTTATAGCTTTTCGTTTCCCAGGACAAGTGACATAATTTTCAACAAACCTCGTAAAACGCACATGTTACAAACAATTTTACAGATCTAAGAAAACCCCAAAATATAAGAAATCGTTGCAAAAATCGTTATCAATTATTTAGAAATGAATGCAAAAACAAGATATCAAAAGTAATCTGAAATTAAAAGATATAAGTAAAAATTTTAAATATGAATTCAGCATAACATTATTACAAGAGTACTCATTGGTACATATATTGCACATATTTTATATATGGCATCTTCCTTAGAATACCTTTGGTTATAGGCCACGAGGGTATCACAACTTATTTTCGATAGTCATCTGGTGTAAAGCTAGAAAGAATAAGTAAAAACATTCTAGCTTTATAAACGTACTCTTCTAAATTAGTTTCGTAGGCTAAGAATAGATAGATATCACTGCCTCCCTTCAAACTGATAGGGGCAGTAGACTGTACTCTTTTATCGTGGGACCGACCCGGCAGGGCCTCGGCCCCAAAGTTACTATTCCTTGTCTGACTGCTACGGCGTCAACTTGTGTTTCATCAAAATAAACTAACTGACCAGATCTACGAATCTGCGTCAGAGCAAATTAAATTAAAGTGACTTTTCATTCAGACCGTCACATAAATTGGCGATCCGTGCCAGGATACTTTTTATTGATACGTCATTTTCATGTAGCATCAATAATAAACTTTCTACGGAATTAAAATCAGGAAAGCACGTACTGGGCTGAACTAAGTAGGCTCACAGTGATTCCTTGTCTTAAAAATTAGACTAAAAGGCGAGACGTCACCCAACCAAGTTGGCACCGTTGGAATTGCAGAATTCACGGACTCTGAAACCCACGGCTGACCAGAACGAGTAGATCCACTGAAGCAGCCACGAACTATCTTCACTGGGAATCTCATGTGAGTAAAAAGAAGAGGAGAAATTTCAAAATAAAAAGGAGTGTTCTGGCACGACTCTCCAAAACCTCGTAAGGCTAGTCGACTACGCGAGACTAGAACTTACGTTTAAAAACGTTCATCGATTCATTCACAATATTTGGCCAAAGTTGTAGCACTTTCATTTCAAATAGTGAATTTAAATTAGAAAATAGTCACTGGCTAGAGGGCTGACTTCGCCA
Source organism: Andricus curvator (assembly GCA_932195095.1). Taxonomy (NCBI): domain Eukaryota; kingdom Metazoa; phylum Arthropoda; class Insecta; order Hymenoptera; family Cynipidae; genus Andricus; species Andricus curvator. The sequence goes on along the minus strand of CAKNYM010050492.1, from coordinate 139,690 downwards.
CGGACTATACCCGTACGCGAGTGTTTCATTGTACCGAACGATATAGAGATTAGATAACGCGGCGCGACGCACCACACGACATCCGCTAACATAAGTAAGGAACTTAAAGAATTAGGTACACTATTAAACACATACACACACTACAGTAAAATCTCGTTTATCCGAGGTAATGTGGGGAAGGGATACCTCGGATAACACGGAATATATAAAAAAAACTCGAAAACTTTCATTATCTTAGGTATATTTAAAATGTTACAATGCAATTTCACCACATCCACATATCAAAGTGAAAAATTAAGGAACTTGGATTTGCGTTTTTAAGCAACAAAGTAGCGATCGGAAACTACTTCGCGCGCATAGCATAGCGGCGTCGTCCATTTTATCCGAGTTTTTCCGTATTATCCGAGTGCATAGCTCGGTTAACGCGGAGTGCTCGTATAAGTCCGCTGGCTCGGATAACGCGGAACCTCGGTTGATCGAAGGCCGGATAAACGAGATTTTACTGTACTAAGAAGAAAACCATGGCAGACGGAATTAAGAAAAACGCACCTTCAGAGACGGAAGATACCCTCCTTGTAGTTACTAATGCTGATATAATTGGCATGCTACAAAAATTATCAGATCGGATGTCTAACATGAAACTCGCAATGAATATTTGTAAAGAAGAAATTCGCTCTATAGCAAAAAATTTGGAGTTGGTTACTTCGGACGAAAGCGAAATGGAGAACGATGAAGAATCTAGAGTAGCTAACAATGACGCGTTGTTTATTTCACCAAACTCCCATGGACGAGGACTCAAAAAAATATACTGCGTTTTCTACACCTGAAGGACATTTTCACTACAATCGCATGCCGTTCGGGCTCAAAAACACTGCAGCCACATTTTAAAGTATGATGGACACAGCATTAAGAGGACTGGTAGGAAAAATATGCTTCGCTTATCTAGACGAAATTGCTGTCTTTGGAAGTACACTCCAAGAACTCAACGAAAATCTTGTCATCTTATTCGAACACTTACGGGCTACTGGACTCAAACTTCAACCAGACAAGTGCGAGTTCCTTCGACCGGAACTGGAATTCCTGGGACACGTGATTACGAAAAACGAAGTGAAACGAAGTGAAACGAAGTGAAACGAAGTGAAACGAAGTGAAACGAAGTGAAACGAAGTGAAACGAAGTGAAACGAAGTGAAACGAAGTGAAACGAAACTCATATACATTATCAGCTGTCCACAATTTCAAAAGACCCGAAAAACGAAAAGAAGTCATATCTTTCTTAGGACTAGCTGGATATTACCGAAAATTTATAAAAAAACTTCTTTACGATAGTTTAACCACTAACAGAACTGTCAAAGAAAAATCAACCCTTTAATTGGACGCCATCTTGCAAAACAAGTTTTAGAACATTCAAAGATGCTCTTTGCTCAGCACAGGTCTCAAGATATCCTGATTTTAAGGACACATTTACTTTGACAACCGATGCAAGCAATGTTGGACTGGGGGCCATTTTATCTCAAAAGGGACACCCAGTTTGCTACATCTCAAGAACTCGAAATGAACCTGAGCTAAACTTCACTACTACCGAAAAAGAAACTTTAGCAATCGTCTGGGCAGTTAAGCAGTTTCGACAATATCTTCTCGGACGTAAATTCATAATACAAACGGACCATCAGTCTTTGACGTGGCTTTTTAACGTAAAAGACCCTTCTTCCAGGTTAATGAGGTGGAGATTTCAGATGGAAGCATACACATACAAGATCGTGTATAAAATAGGGAAGGAAAAAACGGCAGCTGACGCGCTTTCAAGAATGCACCCTATTCAAGATCAAAATCTCCCAGAACAATTGGAAGAGAATGCACAAGTCAATCAAGTAAATGACTCCCAAGAAGTCGATGAGATTGATACATCATCATCATCAGGCGAAGATAACTAACCAGTTTCTGAAAATTGCGAAATCATGAACCGACAGTTGAAAAAGAAATTCAAAACGATTACGCAATCTGGAAAAGGAATCGCCTGCCTAGTAAATTAAAAATCAAACCTGTTGCCAGTGGAAAGAAAGAATTTTTTATAACCTGAAGTCATGTAAATTATGAATATTAAAGAAGGAAAATAGACCATAGTGCCCAGATCTAACGTTTGTGGGTGATTATGAACCAATCTATTTAGATTATCACATTTTCGCAAATAGGAAAAAGAAACAATCCAAAAATTTTCATGTATTCTATGTATTCTAATCATGTATTCTAAAATTGCTAATATTTAATGCAGTCTTCTTACAAAAATTTTAAATAAAAAGATTTCTTTCAAGAAATTGAGGTAAAATTCTTTAGACTCAATAAAAAGAATTCATAAAATATTCATAAAAAACCCTGCAGATTGGAACGAATCATGAGTTTAGTGTCTCTATTTCAAAAAATTTTTAACTTAAGATCGAAAAAAAATCTATTTTATCATGAATAGTAATACCAGACTTCACAGCCCAAAATGCTCTCAACACAAGGGAGATACGATGATTTTTTAGGAAAGAAAAAGATAAAAGGGGAATAAATTCTTTTCAATACAATTAATGTTCAGGCAAAAGAGATGAATTTGGCCAAAAAAGATGACTTTTTAACAAAATAGTTTATTTTTCAAGAACAAAATTCAACTTTCAACCAAGTAGTAGAATTTTCGACCAAAAGAATAACTTTTTCACAAAACTGTTTAATTCTTAACCAAAAATATGATTTTTTTACCAAAAAAGATTAATTTTTTACCAAAAGGAATTAATCTGACCAAAAAAGATGTTTAAAAAAAAGTTCATTTTTCAACAAAATAATTCAACTTTCAACCAAGTAGTTGAAATTTTGAACAAAAAGGATAACTTTTTAACAAAATTGTTAGATTTTCAATCAAATGACAGAATTTTCTATAAAAAAAATGCATTCTGAAGTAAAGATACGATAGTAGACTTTTTAATCTAAAACAATTACTTTTCAACCAAACAAGATGTATTTTAAACCAAAAAATATGACTTCAATACAAAACGATGAATTTTCAATCCAAAAGGATGAATTTTCTATCCAAGAAGACAAATGTTCAACAAAACGAAGAATAGTTGGATTTGTTTTTTGGGTTTTGTTAAAGTAGTCCGGCTATTGGATCGGTCAGATGAAAAATCATCAAAATTAGTTTTTTTTTACGGAAAAATATGTCCTCTTTCACATAATACCTCCCTTAGGGCGCCTTTCGCAGGGTGCAAAAATGGTTAATCTTGGCTTTGAAACACGTTGAATATCGTTAGAAAAACTGTTTTGGAGACAGAAAATATAATGAGAAATTTGAATTACTGCTTATTTGTACTTGCTTCCAGGGTATTTGAGCTTAGTTTTAGCAAAACATACCGGGGTAAAATATGACGAGAACGGTATGGCGTTAAATGAGGTTGGTGGAACAGCTTCTGCTGGAATCGGGAATCGCGTGAAATTATAAATAATGATTTTGTCGCCGGTTTATTGCAGGTTATGTTTACTTTCTCGACTTTCTCGACATGTGGTTACGCTGCCAACTGCTGAGCGTGAAAAATGACGTTGACTCGAATCGAGTCAAATGAACATTTAAAAATACATTTTATTATTATATTAAAAATATTTTATTTATATTCATCAGCATACAAATTTAATACTTAATTTATTAATTGATAAGCTGGCCAAGTTTTGGATTTAATTCCGAATTTCAGAAAATAATAATGGACATAGCTTTGACTAGCTTTTCCAGTAGCCGGACTACTTTAATTCAGTTCGCATTTGAGCAAAAAATAGCAAAGAGAGGAATTTTCTTGAAAACAGAGGGTAAAAAATGAATTCTTAAAAAAAAATGGTACAAGATGGGAATGGAGGATAGAGTGTGAGGTCTGTTTTATATTTGCTCAGTTTAGTTGGCATAATTTAATACATACCTTGCTGGCTAAACATTGCAAATTTGGAGCTTCAATGCAGTGTTTTGAAATTTAAGCTGCTGTAAAAATCTGTGATTTTTTGGGCTGGTAACCTTTTTTTTCTTTCTTCAGAGAACTATTTTCTAATTTGTACTTTGATATGTCAACATTTTCATAGGCATTTATTGTCTGTTAGGTCAGTGAATGATGAGACCATAACGTTGATGGTGAAAATTTCTTTTTTTTTTTTGACATCTCCTTGAAATATACCAACAAAGCGGCTTTGCACGTTGACGTTGCAATATTTTTCAACGAACAGTGGAATACGTTTTTAAGTACGTTTACAAGTATTGAATTCTGAAATTTGTTTTTTACATTCTCATCAGAGAAGGTATTAGATTTGTGTAAAATTTGACCCCCTCCGTTTTTCTCAAATGTCCACGTTTCGAGATATTCTGAACCCAAAAAACAGGTTTTCGCCAATGTGTTTGTCTGTCTGTATGTATGTTTGTATGCATGTATGTATGTAATGCATGTATGTATGTATGGATGTATGTTGGAATGTATGTATGCATATATGTATGCATGTATGTATGTGGGCGTGTATGTAGATTTTTATTTTGCCAGCACGATAACTTTCAAAAAAATTGACAGATTGGGTTGGGCTTTGGTATGCTCTTCAAGTGTCCCAAAATAAAGGTAAAGTTCGTTAGTCAGCCATTTTGGATAGAAATTCAAAAAGTGAGCGCTTTTTCAAAATTTTTGAGACCACTTTTTTTCAAATTTAAAAATTCTATGTACGGATATTCTTAGTACTCAAAAAGAAAAAACAATTTATCATAATTACTTTTTCTGATAAAACAAAAATTACTGGAGTTATAGCATTCACAAAATTCCAAAAAACAAACGAAAATGAACATTTTAAGCCAAACAACGCACGATATGAAATGCGGTCAAAATATACAAGATACGAAAAAAGATGAATGGACAAAAATTGTGCACTCGAAAAAGATCTACATATTGGTTATTAATCACTTTTTGATGGGACGCGTAGTTTTTGTTTCATTTGTAAAAAACTAATTTAAGAAAAAAATATTAAATTTTTGGACAAACGACACAAACCACGAAAAAAATTAATAGACAAAAGTTGTTCACTCAGAAAAGAGCTACACATTTTTTATTAATCATTTTGTGATAAGATGCATAATTTTTGTTTTTATTATTATTATACCATTAAGCCATTTCCCTTTCGGGGTAGGCGTGACTTGCTCGGTTGGAAAAATAGTAGTGTATAGATGGGTATGTAGGTATAAGGTAGATAGGTGTATAGGCGTAAGGTATAGATATTTTAGATTGATCCATAATTCTCGTGTTATTTATTTAAATCACACGTTCGTTCCGCAACACTATCGTGAAAAATAACATGGAAAATAACAAAAATTATGGAAAAACGACGCAAGGTACGAAAAAAGACGAATAGACAAAAGTTGTTCAATCATGAAAGATCTACAAATTTGTTATAAACTTTTGTTATAAAAATACATTTAAAATAAAAAAATTAACTTGTTGGAAAAACGACACACGCTACAATAACATTTTATCTAACAAAATTTTTCGCCTAAATTACATTTACAAATTTTTTTAGAACCACTTTACGCTAGGATGCATATTTTTGGTTCAAATCGTAAAAAATAACATTGAACATAAACAAATTACATTTTATGGAAAAACGACACAAGTTGCAATAAAATGCATAATAACAAAATAGTTTTTTTATAGGATGCGCACTTTTTTCAATTATAAAAACAAGGCAGGAAAAATACGTATGTTTTTAATATCAATGCATATTGTGAATTGTAATAATATAAATTTATTGAAATGATACATTTTTCAGGGTAGCTGAGAATAAAATATAATGCAAAATATGAAATAAATATCAAATTAATCATGATAAATTCAATTCGTACTTCATTTTGCAATATCTAAATAAGCAATCACAGGCCGGCGTACAGAAATAAATGTAATATACATTTGATATAATAATGTTGAACATATAATGTAGAAAATTTCGCCTTTTGGACAAAATCCAGTGCGAAGCACGAGGTACGTGATGAGAATGTATTCGTTAAAGCCGAAGGAGCTTTATCAAAAGAGAATTCACAATCAGCAGATTACAGTTGTCGATACTTTGACCTTTCATTTTAAATTTTAAATTATTTTATTATAATATAAGATAATATCATTATATCAGAAGTGAAGAAGGAATGCTGACAATAAAAGTAGACGGATTTTCAAATTTGATAACTTTCGAACATTTATTATAATAAAATAACTGCACAAATAGCTTTTTGTTATTGCAGTGAATTTTTTTTTTTAATAAATAGTTTTCGATAATATTAGTAACTCCCGATATAATAATCGTTTTTTGAT
>CAKNYM010050492.1:98494-128341 GCA_932195095.1 Andricus curvator | reverse complement strand
GCTGATGTTATTTACACTTTTTTATTAGTAATTTCAAATAAGTGTCTTATCTCATGGTTGCTCATCTGCAACAGAATGTCTTTCGTTTCCATCCGGCCGCCCTTGGTTTTTCTCTAAGTAATTTTCTTAAATATTTGGACCTCTTGCGAGGTCTAGTGCCTTTATTAGAGGGATCACCCACTCTAAAATCATGATTTTTTAAAATAAAGAATCTGTAGATGGTGTTAAAATAAGCGTAGCTTCATTCTTCTTCACGTAGTGTAACTGTCCATAGAATTTTCTTGTTATGTCTAACATAAGCTTCTTATTGCATGAACTGAAATCATTCGCATACGAAGAAAATCGTTCGAAATCAACTGTAGATATATGTTGTTTCCGCGTGGGTGGGACACCCCGATAGTATGTGTTCTAGGTACTCAGCGTGTGCATGATACGCTCTGCACCTATCGCTGGAAACTTATTGACATAAAATTCGGTCATGGTATACTAAGGTGGAAATGACACCGTCCTGGCATGCAAAAATAAAACCCTCTGTATCTGAGTTAATCCCTGATGATCTGAGGAAACCAAAAGATTGCTCCTTCGACAAGGACTGTTTTTCTACATTCTGTGAGTGTTTTCGTGTATTTTCTTGTCCAGTAGCTGTTGGTGAAATTTTTCAAACTCTGCTTTCTTTACTTCGGCTTTTAGAAGTGAAGCATCTAGATGGAGTAATGCACTTTCCTCACTTCTGATGTTAAAATTCAGGCCAAGGGTCTCGGCCGCTTGCTCCGCGGCTTTGTAAAGGAACGCTCCTTTGCCAATCACCCCGTTTTTCCTGACCATCTTTAGGAGAGGATCTCTGCCATTCGCAACGATGTAAGTTGTACTTAGAACAATTCGTACATCTCTATCCACAGAGGCTCAATTTTTCAAACAATCATGTTGTTCAAGACAGCTGTGAAGATTTTATACAGTGTGTTCAAACAAGTCATTGGCCTGTAAGCCTCTGGGTTGGACAAGCTGCCTTTTTTTGGTAGGAGCATAGTGCGTCCTAACACCAGCTACTGCGGAATGGGCGTTTCCAACTTTAAATATGAGGTGAATATGCGGGCAAAATGTTGCTTTGATTGTCAGCAGCTTTAACTTGTTCAGTGTGGGATTGAAAATCCTCAGTATTCGGGCGAACTTTTGAACCCTTTCCGTCCCATCCAATCTTCTTGTTCAGTTGTCGGTTTTAGCCCTCGATTTGAGTCAGCCAAAGCCCTCGCAGCACAATAAACTGAATAATTGATGGTAGAGATATCGGAATCCTCTGAGATATCCTCACGAAGGGAGACATCCATTTCACTCAGATTTTGGGGCTCAGGGGGATCTGGGATGTCAATGTTCCTCCTCGTCCTGAAATCGCTATCATCTTTCAGAAAGTGTCTGCTTTTTGCGGTTGGTCTTAATATCGCTTCTTCATCTTAGTCTGCAGCTTGTTCAAGTAGCGGTTGGGGAATCGCTCCGCTTACTTATCCACTTTTCAAAGGTGGGCACGTTGATTTCGCACAGACTGATGCGTAACGTGCTGAAGCTCTGGGTGTTTCTGGCACCACAGAGTGCGCATACGCGCCATAAAGCCTCTGTGAGCAGGGATAATGCTGGCATTGTAGCAGTCTAGCAAGTCATCCTTGAGTTGATTCGTCCACTCAATGTGAACGTTTTTCCGGTTCGTCGTCCTGTTTCCATCTAAATTATTTTCAGCACCTTGAACTTTAGGGTGATCGGCATTGCTCACCGACCATTTGTCGATTGCTCGGCGCGTTCAATCATTTTGAAGCGCATCTACAACTTTTTGGTGGTTTGGTTGTGTTATTGTTGTTCCGACGAGCAGCTAGGGAAAAGGTTCGTTCATCCTTATAGAGCTCCGCATGCAAGGATAAGGCTGCACACACTGAGAGGGTTTATTCCTTCAGGAGCATCCCTGGACAATTGTCCGCGACAGCTCATTAATTATTGTAACTATATTCAGCAGAAACCCTTCGTACAGGAATCGTTCATCCGAAAACCTGAGGACGCGTTCTGTGGCTTTGTCATAGGCTCTTCGGTTTGATTCCAGAGAATTCCGAACCGAAACCGAATGATTATACAGGGTGACTAAAAAGTCCCGGGACGGTTGGTAAAATATTTTTCAAAAAAGTGAAGGTCATTCCTGAAGTAAATTTCAACGAGGAATTCAATGGCGACCTTCATTTTGACCTTGAAGTTGACCTTCATGGCTTTTTCAAGGTCAACTTTGTTTTTTTTGAATGGAAACCCCCTTTTTTACATCTGCAATCGATAGAGCGGAAAATTCTACGTTCAGATACGTACCCAAGTAATAGGTCAATTGTAACGTTCAAGGTCAATTAAAGGTTATTTGAAATGAACAAAGTTTTCCAAGAGGTCAGTGCAATTCCTGAAGTAGATTTCAACGGAGAATTCAATGGTGACCTTCATTTTGACCTTGAAGTTGACCTTCATGGCTTTTGGAAGGTCAAATTTGTTTTTTGTTTTGTTTTCAATGGAAACCCCCTTTTTTCACATCTGCAATCGATAGAGCGAAAAATACTACGTTCAAGTACGTACCGAAGAACGGTATAGGACTTTATACGCACCAGCCGACAAAAGCATCACAGCCAAGGAGAATGGAAAGAAAGGGAGGTATAAAGACTTTATAAGGCAATTGCTTAGGTTATACATGGAATATTCTGCTAAGTTAATCGTCCTGATCATCGGCGCACTTGGAGGTGCCAAGCTTTCACTGGTTGATAGCCTGAAAAGCATCCCTGCGTATCAACAAAATGCTAAGACGCTTACGGGAAGATGCAGAAGGTGCTCGTCCTTGAGTCGCTCCGTGTCATCAGGGTGCAAGAGATTTTTGCCGGACCATCGTATTGAGTCTGTCTTTTAAAAGAGGGCCCTCAATTTTAAATCTATATCACAAGGAATAAATGCTAATAACGGAGAAAAACGGAAGAACAATCGGAAAAGCAAGGATACCTGGTATGAATAAAATATCAAAGAATAAGTCAGCAACAGGACAAATTCCAACAGAAAGCAAAAAAACATGATTTGAAAAATAATGATTTAATAAAAAATAATCTATTATTATGAATGAATATTATAAAAATGCGAATAAAAATATATAGTCGAGAGTGGTTCTAAGTCGGCACTGTGGCTTAAGTCGGCACCTTCGCGTTTCTCAGAGATAGTGAACATGTCCGCTTATCCATTTTGTCGTATGAAAGATTGGTGGACATGGACGTATTTTACGCTGACAATTGTCACTTTAGTTTTCGCTTGACAGCGTGAGCGGTGTATACATTTTTCGTGCAAACGGAATTCCATTTTCTTTATTTCTTGTGGGGCCGCTAGAGGTGTGTAGATATATTGAAAAAGTCAATCGATTAAGTGCGTTGATTTCTGTATTCTGTGTCCTTTCGCCTGATAAAGTCGATTTTTCATTCGGATTTCTTTCGTGTGCGTAATAGCATGGAATGTGTAAACATTCGTAGTGGTCCTGAGTCAGCACCAGACAGGTGTTTCTGAGTCGGCACCTTTTTTTTTGTTGCATGTTGCTTGTCTATGGTAGGTGTCCTTTTATTTTATGTATTTTCCATTTCCTCCTAAACCTTACATAACCTGCCCTTTTTCTTGCACTTTGCGCTGCATTGTGACCGCAAAAATCACTCCACACTGCTCCGAACGGCACAGAATTGTAGATGAAGGATCGTGGTATCTGACCACAGACTTTAAAATGCCATTCAACCCGGGTCACCCTCTTGTTTCGACAAAACTCTTACTGTGTCGACTTCGGACCACTCTCCCCTATAGATAAGGACTAAAGCCCGACGTCCCGTTTGGACGTGAAGACAAGTGACTAAACAACTGAAAGAGAATTATGAAAATCCAAACAAGAAAACATAATGTAATGGAGGGTTCGATAACGTAGAAAGAAACTTTAATGACGTGAATTTTTTTCGTAATTGATTAAAATTTTGTGAGACGTTTGTGAACGTCGGGAAATAAATTATTTTTATATCTAAAATTAATAGTATTGGGTACTTTGTTGATAAAAAAGTTTTTATCTATTTTTCTATGAACTCTATTATTCTCCATTGATAGAATCTCAAAATTATACAAATAAAAGTTATCTTGAGCAAGAGCAGTATGAGCCGCTTTATCAGGATGGGAAATAGAATACCTGTGTTCACGAACGCGAGCCTCACCTACATAAGAAAAGGGACAGACAGCGCAATTGTCTTTATAAGGAACTCCGGATATTTTCTTTTAGGGAAGTGGGTCTTTGATATTGTTAAAGACTTTTGAAAAGTTGTTAGTTGATTTGGAAATGATCTTGATTTTTTGTTTCCTGTGGACTTGTTCGATTTTTTCTGATAAACATTTTATGTGTGGACAAGCTATGAAATCAACATGAGAAACTTTTTTATTTTTATTAGATTTTGAAGCAAGTTCCGTATTATATAATCCGAAAGTTTCATTTTCTAAACAGTTGTTGATTGGATAGTTTGGGAAACCATTTGTTTTTTAAGGTATCTATGATCATATTTATGTTTTTGATTCTTAGTTCTGGATCTGAAATTCTAGGAACTCTGTAAAGTAACCTGTGACCAAACCAATTTTATGGCAGTTAGGATGAAAATAGTTTAAATTTAGATAACGACCAGCCCGAGGTTTCTTTTGATACCAATCAATTTTTACAAAACTTTCACATATAATAACAAGACTGTCTAAAAAACTAATTTTTAAATTTTCATTAACTACGGTGTAAATTTAATATAGGGATGAGTAGAATTAAAAGTTTCTGGAATAGTTGGATTTTATCTGTAGGGACAGCTGTAATTATGTCATCAACATAACGGAAGAAAAATGGAACTGAAAAAGGGAGATCTTTGAGAGAATGAGATTCGAGTTTCAACAGTCGCGATAATATTGTGAATGTGTAAGTCAATAATGTGATTAATATTAGATGAAAACTTAGGTCGCAAGGACAACAAATCAATGACTTCTTGAGAAAAAACATGGTTATTGAGATTTATATGCCAATTTCTATTGAAAATAATTTTTGTGGAACCCATTTTAGAATTACGAAGATGGCATAAGTTTTTTATGGAATGTCATTAATTTCTAAATTTAATATGTTGAGTGATATATCAAAGGATAGACGATTTAACTTACGTGAGTTTTGAGAATTGCAGAAATAAATGTTCAGAATTTTTTAATTCACAATTGACGTGTGGAGGAATCAATTCGGATCTCCTGCAGCGTAGGAGAAGGATTCATTAATTGATAAGAGTAGCTTGTTTATAGTTGATAGTTGACCATTCCTTGAGAAGCGAAGAGTAACCACATCCAAAGGAAAAGAAAACCATTTGGAAGAATCGCCATATTTTGATATAATGTTCAAAATTCCACATGTTAGTAATGTTGTACGTTTAGTCTCGACCTTTTTTGTCTTATGTAGCAAGGCAAGGCATGGAAATAAAGGCCAAAAGAAAAGATGAGATCATTCTTTTTGAAACGTTTCGGGCACTGTTTGGACCCTTATTAGTAAAAAAAAGCATTTATCAAGATTATAAGAACATATAAAGAATGTTGGTCACAGGTTGACTTTACGGAATTCTTAAAATTTCACATCCAGAATTTGAAATCAAAAATATAAATTCAATGAGAGGTGGTGAATACAGGTATTCTATTTCTCATCCTGATAAGGCTGCTCATATTGCTTTTTCTAAACACAATATTGATACCGGCCATGACATTGATTTGAACTATTTTGAGATACTATCAATGGTGAACAATATGTTAGAGCTCATAAAAGAAATAGTTGAAAACTTTTTTATCGACAAAGTACCCAATACTGTTAATCTTAGATACGAAAATAATTTAATTCACGATGTTGTTTCGCGTCTTTAAAGTTCCTTTTTACGTTGTCGACCCATTCATCACATTCTGTTTTCTTGTTTGAATATTCGTAATTCTCCCTCAGTTTTTCAGTCACCCATCTTCGCGTCCAAACGGGATGTCGGGCTTTAGCCCTTATTTATGTATATTTTTATTCGTTTGTTTCTTAATATTTATTCATAATAATAGATTTTTTTTATTGAATCATTATTTGTTAAATCATATTTTTCTTCTTACTATTGGGATTTTTACTCTGGCTGGCTTATTCTTCGATTTTTAATTAGTTCAAAGTAAGTTTGCTTTTCCTATTGGTCTTCCGTTTTTCCACTGTTATTGGTATTTATTCCTGATCATATAGTTTTCAAACTGAGGGCTTCCTTTCATGAAACAACCTTTCTTCTACCTAAAATTTCAATGATCATTTTTTATTAATTTTTTTGTTTATAAATATTTTCTGCATTCTTTGTGTATTTTTTACAGACTTAATAAATGTTTTTTGACTAGTGAAGGTCCAAACAGTGACCGAAACGTATAAAAAATAATTATGGCATCCTTTCTTTTGACCTTCATTTCCATGACTTTCTTTGCTACTTAACGCATATATATGCGCAGTTTTTGAAAAGGTACGATCTCTTTCAGGAAAAATTCTTGTAGGGGGGAATCACAGCTTGTATTTGTTGTTTACTCACAATTGTGATATAATTGTTAAATCTTTCACTTGTAAGCTCTTCTTCTGCTTTGTATTCATAAATTTTATTGCACAATTCGACATATATATCTTTTCCACATAGCACACTTCTAAAAAAAACCAGGTCTGTCCCAGGTTTAGACCTATCCTTTCCCGAAAAAACCTGAAACAGACCTGGTTTTTTCGGGAAGTGTGCTATGTGGGTTTGAAGTGTATTTTAGCATAGCCGTACATTTTTCTAGAATTATTTATCTGATTATTGTACGGGTGATAAGGATTTACTTTAGAAGTCACCCTTTTAAAAATTCCACCAATACCATTACAAGGAACTTTGCGAAGTGCAGTTGTACGAAAGTCTCATTCTGCTTTACATCCAAAATCCTTTTCATTCAGCAGCACAGTACAAAACTCGTAAGAACATTGCCACCTCAACACACTGCCGACAAGAGTATGGATGTAGAGCAGAATGGAATTTCGATGTAACTGCACATGGCAAATGGTCTTGTGAAGTGCCCGTAGGACAATCAGATTACTAATGCTCGAGAAATGTAAGCATGGGATAAAAAAAACTTTACAGAGATTCTTGTCAAATTTTGCAATAATGAAGAATACAAAGCAGAAAAAGCGCTTTTAAGTGATATATTGAACAATTATATTGCAATTCATGGTATACAACAAATACACGCTGTCATTCCCATTTCTGAGACATAAGTAATAACAAATTTTTTTTTCTAATTTCAATGACTTTAATATCGCAAACTATTCTATCAAGAAATATGCAAAAAATATCATTGCCTCACACTGGCCGAACGTCAAGTATGAATTAATTGTTACATCTTATTGAAGCTTATTAGAAATTACATAGACTCATATTCAAAGTGCTTGGAAAATCAGCCAGACGGGATGTACCGTTTTACATACCACTACTAATTTCTTCTATAGGTTTCAGCATACGTATTTTTGTTATTAATAATCATCTAAACCTAATGAACCTGAGAGCTACAAGCTTAATTTATATCATAAATGTTATCGAAAGAACATTCACAAAGAATCTACATCGATATATTTTAGATTCGCGCTGATCAGCATGGGTGCATGACGAATATTGCAAACTATATGTATCTTCAAACTGTTAATTTACTGTATTTCTATCCTTATATTTTTACATCTGATACATAACGAATATCCCTCAATATTGTCTTTTTATGCTCCTCGTTTACTGTATTTACATCTTCATATTTCTTACATCTTTTATATATTATATCTTAGACGCGAGCTTTTCATTGTCAATGAATACACTTTGACATCGAAACACTACTATTGTATTTTAAGCAGTAAGGTAGAAATGTATGTAGGTATGTATATTTCTTGATTGCATACTCATGGTATAACCACGAGCATTTGAATGAATAAGCAAATAAACAAAAAAAACGTGCATACAGAAAAAACTAGGACTAAATTTTGTTTTGTGCAAGGGTCGCCGTGACATATAATGCATTATTTGTTATTCCATACTTTCCAAAACTAATTCAGTGAAATTTCACTGATTCTCAGTCAAATTTCACTGATTGAAATCATGAGAATGTAATCACTGAGAAACAGTGAAAAGGTACGGATCATTCAGTGAATTTATTATTACTGATTAGATCAGTGCAAATGACTGAATGAATCGGTGATTCTAATAACTGATGAAATCAATGGAATTCGTCTTTTTTTAAATAAAATATTTAAAAAAATTTATCCTTTTTTAGTATTAGTAAAATTAGATGCTTGTATTTTGAGGATAGACCTAGAATGAACCAATTGATTTAATTTTTGATGTTTTTTTAATTTTTTTGAAAACTTCTACACCTGACTTTTTAAAGAAATTTGATTAATTTGATCAAATCCTTCACCAAGCTCACTGACGTAAATCTACGAAATTAGTTTGTGAAATCGCAAACATAACCTGTAAAATCTCTATAGGTTTAACATGACAACTTTACAAAAACTAGCAGTACTTTTGAATCATTAATAAGTATACTGCCTTGAATGACATCGTGTATAAGCTAATATTAAAATTGTACTAGTTTATAAGTATATAATCATAAGAAATAGGAAATGCCGGAAGAAATGATGCATGTATAACTTTCCTATTATTCAATAAAATAGCAAAACCAAAAAGAAATGAAACATTCTATAGAGGTTAATCAGAAAGCACAAGAATATGTTCAATAAGTCAAGTACGTACCTCCGATTTTCGAAGCGGTTTCCTCGTCTATACGAATACAGATCAATTTTTCGATTAACTGTTCCACGCTTAATTCTTTTAAAGAAGACATTATACACTAAAAAGGTGCAGTGATTGTGAGAATAATTATTTTGTAAGCAAATAGTAAGTGCTCGGTAATTGAGGTTATGCTATTTACTTTAGTTATTATTTGTTAATTACTCACTTTTAAATACGCGGTCTTTCATTTCTGGAAGACGCCATTATAATGGCTCACTGAAATGAGGTAAAATTGCACTTTGCACTTTAAATAAATTGTATATTTTAACTTGTGCCAATAACAGTCAAAGCGAACAAAGCGAACCCACTTGAAAAAGCGGACGTACAAAAGGACGTAAAAAAGGCCGTATAAAAGGATGTACAAAAGGACATACTAAAGGGCGTACCAAAGGACGTACAAAAGGACGTACGAAAAGACGTCCCAAATTGGAATACATAATGAACATATAACATATATAGAATATATAAATGAAAGTTTGACATAAGGACAACCGCAGAATTTGGCTGGGAGTGGGTGCTCATCTGAAAAACTGCACCCACTCCCAGCGAAATCGCGGTAAAAATGTCAACTGTAACCACGTCTCGCGACCGTGAGA
This sequence comes from Andricus curvator, assembly GCA_932195095.1. Classification (NCBI taxonomy): domain Eukaryota; kingdom Metazoa; phylum Arthropoda; class Insecta; order Hymenoptera; family Cynipidae; genus Andricus; species Andricus curvator. Next base: position 118,857 of record CAKNYM010050492.1, on the reverse strand, counting down.
TAGGTGGTAACCGCCTGCGACGGCCTCAATGCGATGATACTGCAACAGTCTCGTGCACCCTAAAGACACGGAGCGACCCAAGGACGACTGCCTCCTGCATCTTCCCCGCAAGCGCCTTAGTATTTTGTTGGTACGCAGGGTTGCTTTTCAGGCTATTAACCAGTGAAAACTTATTTCGATAACGAACATGGTTCGCTTCTCGACGTCAAAGAGAACTATGTCAGGCCTTGAGTTCGCAACAGAAACAATTGTCGAAAATATGAAGTTCAAATATATGCGGCACATCTCATTTTCGACAATTGACTCTATTTCCCTAGAAGCGTTTAGCGGAGCGGTATTAGGGCTAATGCAGTCAGAGCCGCATTGTGCCTTCTGATGTAGGTCGTTCCCGCATGACACATTCTGCAGCTATCATCGGGATTGCCTTGGCTCAAAATGTGGCGACGGTATGCTAGAGTGGAAATCACACCGTCTTGACATGCCAAAACGGAACCCTCCGTGTCCGACTTCAATCCGGGTGATTTAAGGAAAGCCAACTTTAACTCATACGACCTCGACTGATCCTACAACTTTCTGTGAAAGATGCCGTGCATCCCCTGATATTGAAGTCAATGCCGAATGTTTTAACAGGCTCCTCCACTGCTTTGCACAGAAACGCACTTTTGCCCACTTCTTCGTTCTTCCCGACCATTTTAAAAAGAGGGTCGCGTCGATTTGCGGCTATATGTGCTGTACCTAGAATAATCCTGTTGTGAAGACATTCAAGATTCAATATTCCGCGACGTCTTCGACGGCGTGAGACGTAGAGTCCCGGAACAGAAGACATGCATGCTTTTGTTCATGTGCATAACCTTTCGTGACCCGATATCAAGGGATCTTTTCGTCTGGTCCTTCGTCCATGGAAACACTCAAAATGAATAGAGTACTACCGGGACGGCAAGCATGTTTGTTGTAGATACATTGTTCCTCGTCGACAGTTCGAAAGACCAAATCTGCTGGATGAGACGTTCGTATCTGCTTCGGAGGGTATCTTTATAGACGTCACGTCCTGAATGCGGCCCTGTGGCACGCCCTGTATAGGTCTCTATAGCGCTAAGGTGTTGTAGAGCGCTTCTGTCAACAAGCACAGTGTCTTTGGGGATGCCATTAAATTTTCCACGCTTCAAATAAACCTTGGCGCATTTTTCTAACCAAAATTCCATTCCAATGTCCTGAGTGTATTCTTCGACAATCTCTAGAGCTAGGTGTAGTTGCTTTTTATTTTTAGCATAGATCTTAAGATCATCCGTGTTAAATACATGAGTGACCTTATGCTTTCGATTTTCAGGTTTGCCGCAGAACTACCCTTCGGAATGGCGAAGTGCGAGAGATAGTGGCAATAATATGTCGCCCTAAAAGACACCTCTCTGAGAGGTGACTGTGTTAGTTGTCACACGATGTTTTCCAGATGAGATCGTAAATCTGGTTTTAGAAAAAGGCATCAATCTCTCTACATATACAAACCCTTTCCCTAGCTGCTCGTGGGAAAAACAATGAAACCATCAAAACACCAAAATGTTGTAGATGCGGTTCAAAACGATCGAACGCGCAGAGCACCCGACAATGGGTCGGCAAACAATGCCGATCATCCTAGAGTTCGGGGTGCTGAAAATAATTGAGATGGAAACACGACGACGAACCGGCGAAACGCTCACATTGAGTGGGCGGATCAACTCAGGGATGATGTGCTAGACTGCTACGATGCCAGCATTATCCCTGTTCGCGGAGACTTTATGGCGCGTATGCATACTCTGTGGTGCCAGAAACACCCAGAGCTTCAGCACGTTTTGCATCAGTCTTTGCGAAATCAAGCCGACAACCTCCGGAAAAATGGATAGGTACACGGAGCGCTTCCCCAACCGCTGCTTGATCACGCTGCAGACGAAGATGAGGTAGCGACATTAAGACCAACCGCAGAAAGCTGACACCTTCTGAAAGACGATCACAATTTCAGTACAAGGAGAAACATTAACATGCAAGTCCCTCCTAAGCCCAAGGTCAAGAAGTTCCCAGTGATAGGTGCAGAGCGTGTCATGCAAACGCTGAGTACCTAGAACACATACTATCTATATCTATATATATCTATATATATCTATAGACATAATGCGACCCTAAGAGTGCTTTATCACCATCTTTGTCGCTCTTACGGTGTCGGTCGCTACCCTGCCCTGCCCAACGCTCCAAGGGAGATAGAGTCAATTGTCCGAAACGAGAAGTGCCAAATTTTCTGGAACAACGATTTTCGGGCAGCAGTCTCCGTTGCGCATTCGAGGCCTGACATTGTTTCCCAAGTCTTCGAGAAGCGAACTATATTCGTGATCGAATTCTCGGCTCAGTCCGAATCCAACATCACTGCAAAGGAGAAAGGAAAAGAGGAAAGGCATCAAGACCTTAAAAGAGAGCTGCAACGACCGTACCCAAAATATTCGGTGCAAGTAATTGTCCTTGTGATAGGTGCTCTCGGAGATGCGAAACTATCAGTGGTTGGTAACCTTAAAGCCATACCCGCGTGCTAAAGATATGCCAAGGCACTTGCGAGATGGATGCAGAAAGCTATCATCCTTGGGTCGCTTCGTGTCCTCAAGACAAACGAGGGGTTTGCCGACCTAACGTTGTGATTTCGTCGTTCACTGTGACCACCCATCTCACGGTTGTGAGACGTGGCCATAGGTGTGATTTATCGCGGCTCTACTGGGGGCTATTGACATTTTTTTTTTAGATAGCAGTTGCTCTTAGTGGGACCCTGCGGTGGTTGTTTAACTCTTTTTTTAAATTATATATATATATATATATATATATATATATATATATTTATATATATTTCGTTTTTTTTATTTTTTTTATTTCGGTTTCGATTCCTTTGGAATAGAACTGAATGACCTATGACAAAGCCACCGAACTCGTCCTCGGGTTGCGGATAGACAATTGTCCAGGGATGGTCCCGAAGGAATAACCCCTAAGCGGAGGCGTAAAAACTGTGCCAAAAGCTGAATGGCACCTGGGTAGGGTGACTTAAACGGTGAGTCTGGGATACCGGGCGACATTTCAGAGTATGCAACCTTATCCGTGCACGCGGGACTCGACAATGATCGACGAACACTTTCTCTAGCTGTTCGTAGGAACAACAAGGACACCACCAAAATACCAAAAAGTTGTAAATGCGGTTCAAAACGATCGAACGCGCAGAGTACCCGACATTGGGTTGGCAAACAATGCCGATCATCCTAAGGTTCGGCGTGCTGAAAATGATGTAGATGGAAACACGACGACGAACCGGCCAAACGGCCACATTGAGTGGACCGATCAACTCACGGATGACATGCTAGACTGCTTCGATGCTAGCATTATCCCTGTTCATCGAGGCTTTATGGCGCGTATGCACACTCTGTGGTGCCAGAAACACCCAGAGTTTCATCACGTTTCGATTCAATCATTGTGAGATCAACGTGCTCACGTCTGGAAAAATGTATATGTACGTGGAGCGCTTCCCCAACCGCTGCTTTATCAAGCTGCATGCCTCCCTTCGTGAAGATATCTCGCAAGAGTCCAACCTCTGGACCATCAATTGCTCAGTTTATGGTGCTGCGAGAGCTTTGGCTGACTCAAATCGATGGCTAAAACCGATGATGGATCAAAAGACCAAAAGACGCTTGCATCAACTGAACAAGAAGATTGGATGGGCAAGACAGAATGCGTCCCGTGTTCAATGTGTGATTGACTACATAACATCTGGTAGACCATTCACGGAAAGGGTTCGAAAATTCGTCCAAGAACTAAGGATCTTGAATCACACACTAAACAAGTCAAAGCTGCTGACAATCAAGCAGCATATCGTTGAAAAAATACAGCTGTTATCTGACGCAAGGAGAAATATACAAAAGAGGGAGAGATGAATAGGAGAAGATTGATGGGAGAATCAACAGTTTCTCGCTGACCCATCGTGCCTCTTCAGCGATCTCCCTGTTTCTGTCAAAAATCCACCCAAGCCCAAGGAGGTAGAGACTTTATGTAAAGAGGTATACAAGATCCCAAAAACGCTAAAATTGAAAGAAGATACTGACAATATCATCCGCTTCCAGGTGTTTTGGGACAACCTCGTAAAATCTGAGGAGGAATGTCCATCAATCACTGCCGAAGAGGTGAAAAAAGCACTTAGAGGCACCAAGAACTTTTCCGCTGCTGGACCAGATTGAAAAATTGGTGAAAGAAGTTTACTCCTACACACCAACATTTGGCCCGCATATTCACCTCATATTTGAAGTCGGAGACGCCCATTCCGCAGCGGCTGGTATTACAACGCACTATACTCCTACCGAAAAAAGGCAACTTGTCCAACTTCGAGAATTACAGGCCAATAAATTGTTCGAACACACTGTTTAAGATCTTTAGAGCTGTCCTAAACAACAGGATTGTTCGACGAATTGAGCCTGTGTGGCGAGAGATGTACGAACAACCTGGCTCGAAAAAAGGTGTAATAGGCTGTAGAGAACCTGCTAATTGACAGGTGTGTCTGTAAAGACGCTGCAGCCCATCAGCGCGTCCTGTCAATGGCGGAAGGCTTGAAGGTGCTGCCACACATAGTGAGATGCATAGAGAGATTGACGCCTCTTTGGAAAACTAGATTTACTATCTCATCTAGAAATTATCGTGTGACAACGAACAACGTCACCTTCTAGAGCGGCGTCTTTCAGGGCGATATCATGAGCCCTTTGCTTTTTTGCATCACACTTCTGCCTCTATGTCTCGCACTACGAAATTCTTCTGTATACCTCTGTGGCGGCACTAATCAGCGCGAACATAAGGTCACTCATGTATTTTATATGGATGACCTGAAGATCTATGGCATTGGTAAAAGCAAGCTTCAAACTGCTATAAATATCGTCAAGATGTACACAGGAGAGATTGAGATGGACTTTGGATTGGACAAGCGTGCCAAAATTAATCTGAAGAAAGGAAAGATTACTGGCGTTCCCAACGACCCTGAGCTTGTGGGAAAAAGTGTTATCATACATCTTAATACTAGAGAGACCTATACATACCTGGGCGTATCTCAAAGCCGCATTCAGGACGTAAAATCAGTGAAGGAGTCTCTCCGAAGCAGATACAAGCATCTTCGACAGATTTGGTCTTCCAATCTGTCGGCGTTGAACAAGGTATCTGCGACTAACATGCTTGCCGTCCCGGTTCTACTCTACTCCTTTGGGGTAGTTCAATGGACGAAGAATGAGCTTAAGGCCCTTGATGTCATTACAAGTAAGATCATGCATATACATAAAAGCTTGCATATGAATTCGCCAGTTCCGCGATCATTACATTTCAGGGCGTCAAGGCGGACGCGGACTTCTGAATCTCCAGTGTCTTCATAACCGAATTGTTCTAAGTACAGCTTACATCTTTGCAAATGACAGAGATCCTCTCCCAAAAATGTTCAGGAACCACGAGATGATTGGCGAATGAGCGTTCCTTTAAAAAACTGCGTAGCAAGCGGCCGAGACCCTTGGCCTGAATTTTAACATCAGAAGGGAGGAAAGTGCATTACTCCATCTAGATGCTTCACTTCGAAAAGCCGAAGTGAAGAAAGTAGAGGTTGAAAAATTTCACCAACAGCTACTCGACAAGAAAATGCACGGAAACTTTCACAGAAATGTAGAAAAACATTCCTTGTCGAAGAAGCAAACTTTTGCTCTCCTTCGATCATCAGGGCTTAATTCAGGTACAGAGGGTTTTATTTTCGCATGCCAGGACATTGTCATTTCCACCTTAGCATGCCGTGACCACATTTTATGTCAAGAACTTCCCAGCGATAGGCGCAGAGCATGTCATGCACACGCTGAGTACCTAGAACACATACTAGTGGGGTGTCTCACCAACGCAGGAACGACGTATATTTACATACATAATGCGGCCCTAAGAGTGCCTAATTACCATCTTTGTCGCTCTTACGGTGTTGGCCACGAGCCTGCCCTGCCGAACGCTCCAAGGGAGATAGAGTCCATTGTCCAAAACGAGAAGTGCCAAATTTTCTGGAACTACGATTTTTAGACAGAAGTCTCCGTTGCATACTCAAGGCCTGACATCGTTCTCCAAGACTTCGAGAAACGAACTATATAATTGTAATCGAATTCCCGGCTCCGTCTGAATTCATCACTGCCAAGGAGAAAGGAAAGGAAGAGAGGTATCAATACCTTAAAAGGCAGCTGCAACGACTCTACCCAAAATATTCGGTATAAGTAATTGTCCTTGTGATAGGTGCTCTCGGAGGTGCGAAACTATCACTGGTTCGTAACCTTAAAGCCATACCCGCATGTCAAAAATATGCCAAGGCACTTGCGTGACGAATGCAGAAAGCTGTCATCCTTGGATCGCCTCGTGTCCTTGAAACACACGAGGGTTTCGCCGGCCTGTCGTTGTGATTTGATCGTGCCCTGTGAGCCGGTGTCATTTTTCGATGCAAGTTGCTCTCAGTGGAACCTTGCGATGGTTGTTTAACCCTTTTTTCAAATTCTCTCTCTCTCTCTCTATATATATATATATATATATATATATATATATATATATATCAAATAAATTAGTCAGTGACCTTTTTTGATTGTTCAAAAAACCACATAATGAATATATGACATGCCGCATATCCTAAATAATTCTATTCAAAATATAAAATAATAAATTCTGTTGAACTCATTAGAATTTCTGTGAAGGTAATTAGGAATTAAAGTACATTTTCGTACATTTCGTACATTACTCAAAGATATGAAGAGAATTCTTATAAATGTACGTAGATTGAACAGAACTCGAGTGCAATTATTCGCTTTCAAAACATGCTTGGTTAATTGAATCAGTCAAATTTTGACTGATTTATATTTAGAGTGCAATCACTTTAATGTGGAAGTAATTTCAAATCCAAGGAATTTCTACATACTATGCGTTATTTAGAAATAAATTAGCTTTAAACCCCATTTAAAGCGGCACATCTCAATTATTTTCAAATAAAATATATGTCCTAAAATATCGTGTAGATATCGTAGAGATATTTTCTGGATAATTGCTGGATATCACAATAAGTCCGAAACTTCTATATCCTCATAGTAAATCCCAGGGCTATTTTTGATCTGAAGTAGTATTAAATTGTTTGCAATGTTTTCATCCAACTGCAGATAAAAAATATATCTGGGATATCGACAATATTTATATATATTTTACGGAATTTGTGTCGAAGGTGTGAGTGGAATGTGAGGGTGGAAGCCTAGGAGGTGAGTAGGATGGTGTGTGGTGAATTGGGGAGATAAAAAGTAATTTTTAGCGTAGGTGTGAGATGGGATTCAGTTACATAGAGAAAGTGAGGTTAGGTTGACAAGGAATCGGTGGAGTTTGTGGTCAGGTGTCTTGGGCCTTCGAGGGATCAAGGTAGGTTCTCACAGTGTTGGGGGATGTTGAGGGAGAGAAAGGGGTGTCTGCAGGGGCTGTGAGGAATTTAAAAAAAAATGGAAAATTTGGCAGCGATAGACGGCAACATTCTTCAGAGACATCTGTCGGTTTTGGAGGGTACTGCATGGAGAGCTCCCAGTTACCGGTGGCAGAGCGGGAGGTGGGCAGTGAAGGTGCTGGTAGTGAAATTGACGGGGAGTATATTTTCCACGTGCCACGACGGCCAACAGTGTGAATCAGACCATCAGCCATTAGGACTGTGGATAAGAGGGGAGGGTGGCGGAAGGCAAGGTGGGGAAGAAGTATCGAAAGGGGAGAGGGTGACCTGGACGAGGGAGGCGATAGAGAAGTATTAGGAGCAGTTAGGAAATGTACACTTTGATGGAGAGTCGGTGGAAGAGATATGGGAGGATCTGAAAGAGAAGGTGAAAGGGTGTGCGCAAAAGCAGGTATTAAGAAAGATAGGGAATGTAGAAAGGTGAAAAGGAAGGTGAAGAGGAAGTACAAGAAGTGGAAAGAGGGTAATGCGAGAAGGGAGGGGTACGTAGAAATGAGGAAGGGGTTTAGATTGATGTGTAAGTAGAAAGAACAGGAAAAGGAGAAAGATATGGAAGAGAAGTTAGGAAATGTTAAGACAGAGGGAGACGTCTGAAAGATAATAAATAGGTTTAGGAAGATTAGAGTCGGGGTAAGCGAGAAGATAGGAAGTGAGGAGTGGAGGGAGTTTCTTAAAGAATCATTTCAGGACTCAGATTCAAGGAAGAGGGATGGTGGGAGTAGAAGAACGGGGGAGGCAGAGATGAAGGAGCTGAACGACGAGGAGACAGAGGAACAGATAAGGAAGTTAAGAAGGTCAAAAGCAGCAGGGCTGGATGTGTTAGAAAACGAAGCTTGGCTGTTCAGTATACAAGAGATTAGGGAGAGGCTGAAGGAGGTAGTGAAGAAAGTATGAAGGGGGCAGGGATTCCCAGGAGGGTGGAGAGAAGGGTTAATAGTGCCACTGTATAAGAAAGGAGATAGGGATAGACAGGAAAGTTATAGAGGGATTAAGCTATTGAATACCACGTATTAAGTATACACGATGGTGGTGGCGGAGAGGCTGCGGAAGGATGTCGAGGGGAAAGTAATATTGCCGGAGATGCAGGCGGGCTTTAGGGCGTGTAGAAGTACTATCGACAATATCTGCGTTCTGCAGGACGTGGTGGATAGAGAATTAGCGAAGAAGGGGTAGAGAGTGTACGCGCTTTTTGTGAATCTCAAAGGCGCGTTTCCTTCGGTGGATAGAAGGAGGTTGTAGGAGGCGATGAAGGACAGGGGAGTGCAGAGAGGCCTAATCGAGATGGTAAGGGAGATATATGAAGACACCAAAGATCAGGTAAGATGAGGGGAGGGGATTTCGGAGGGATTTTGGATGGATAGGGGGTTAAGGGAAGGGTGTCCGCTTAGCCCAAGGCTTTTTGCGATTTTAATTGCGGATATGGAAAGTAAGCTGCAGGCCGGGGTGGTAGGAGTCAGAATAGGAGGGGTTCGAATTTGGTCACTAGCGTATGCAGATGACATAGTGTTGCGGGCAAGAAGCGAAGAGGCCTTAAAGTAGATGATGAAGAGGTTGAGAAGATACCTGGATAAAAACCGGTTAGAGCTAAATGCGGAAAAGTCCGAGGTTATGGTGTTCAGAAAAGGAAGGAGAAGGGATAATGGAGGGAAGTGGAAGTTGAAGGGAGACGCGGTGCATGAGGTGAAAGAGTTTGTGTACCTGGGCTTCTTGTTTCGGAGGAATGTGGGAGTGGATGGCCACCTAAAAGAGAGAGTGAGGAGAGCAAATGTGGTGATGAGGCAGGTGTGAGGATTGGGGAAGAAGTTATTCGCAGATGATTTTGGATAATGAATTAAATTGTTTGACTCACTAGTGAATAGGACACAGGAGAGGTATGTAAAGTAGACACTGGGGTTGGCAAGGAATGCGCCTAATTATATTGTCAGCAGAAAAACGGGGAGAGAGAGTGTAGGGATTCTAGCAGGGCGTCGGGCATGTAAATATGAGGAAAAATTTTTGGAAGAGGGGGGAAGTAAGCTGGTTAGGGAGTGTTGGTGGGAGAAGGAGAAGAGGGGAGGGGGCGGCAAGATGGAGGTTGAAAGGGAAGGGCATTTTGGAACGAATGAACTGCAGATGGATGAAATGAGAAGGATGCACGAGGAAGTAAGGAAAGTATATGAGTTGGTTAAGAAAAATGGCATGGAAAGAGAGAAGACAGCAGGGGAAGAGAGAATAAGAGAGTCAAGGTTTAACTCTCTAGGAGAAAGAGGATGTGTGAACTGTGTGGGAAGGGGGATGCAAGAGTGGCGCACTGGTTGGAGGAGTGCGTAGAGGTGGAAAGGAGTGGGATAAGCATGGAGGTATTGATGCATGAAAGGGGGGACAAAAGGGCAGTAGCATGGGTGAAGGGTGTGTTGGGTAAGATGGAAAAGAAGAGAAGGAAGGAGGAAGAGGAACGAAGAAGGAAAGATTGTAAATAGGAGACGAAGTAGATATAAGTGATATGTAAATATTGTAAATAGTAGATAAGTGCGAGAGAGAAAGTAAGGACTTGCGAGCGAGGCGAGGCGAGACGAAGCGAGGAAGACAAGGCGATAAGAGCGTGAGGTCTTAGAGATAAAGTATGTATGGATGTTAGTTTTTAAGGGTTTGTTAGAAGCCGAGAGAGGTGGGGAGGGGCAACACAATGGTAGCATCAGTGGACTATGAAACGAAATGAATGTTTATATTTTCTTCGTGATTAACAATGATAAAAATAAAGTATGACAGTCAGAATAAGAATTGCAGTAATTTCATGGAATCAAGTGATGACAAAAAAAAGGCCAGCCCTTAATTGATCCTTGAGATTGAGACGCCGTACTTGATTCGATAAATCCACCCTCCGAAGAAGTAGACATGTCAAATATCCAAAGTAAGGAGGCAACTATAGCCTTCACCAGAAATAGGTCACGTCATCCGACAAGAGAGTATGCCAAGAAAACATTCAAAGAAATAGGCTAAGGAAGCCTTCAAGGAAGTTAAATAAGCCATGCCTTCGCCAAGCAGTTGAGGATATTTCAGAACCTGAAAGAACAGAACAAAAACGGGCTAGCCAGGCCCCCACCTTAGGATTCGGCTAGAGCCTTTGCGGGTGAATGAGAACGACAGTTATGAGGCTAGGGCCTTTGCGGGTGGACCAGAACAACAGTCATGAGGCTAGGGCCTTTGCGGGTGGACCAGAACAACATTTATGAGGCTAGGGCCTTTGCGGATGGACCAAAACAACATTCATTAGGCTAGGGCCTTTGCGGGTGGACCAGAACAAAATTCATGAGGTTAGAGCCTTTGCGGGTGGACCAGAACAACATTCGTGAGGCTAGGGCCTTTGCGGGTGGAGCAGGACAACAGTCATGAGGCTAGGGCCTTTGCGGGTGAACCAGGATGATTAGGCAAGGTGCCTCCAAAAATAAATTACCAATAAAGTAGACACACTACCTCCATAATTAAAGGAAGCGTGGGCAGTTGCCTTCACAAATAGAAGAAGAGTAGGCGATCTGCCTCCAAAGGTAACAGTAGAACCAAACACTGAAGACCACTTGTATTTATAATTGGCTTGGTGATTTCTGGAAAGCTGCACACTAAGCGCTCACTGAACTTGAAATTGATGCACGACCACTCGCTCCGGATCTGCCTCCACAAAGGCAATAGTAGCACTAAACATTGAAATTGATACACGACCACTCGCTCCGGATCTGCCTCCACAAAGGCAATAGTAGGACTAAACACTGAAGAACACTTATATTTATAAATGGCTTGACGAACCATGAAAAGCTACGCACTAAGCGCTCACTGTACTTGACATTGATGCACGACCACTCGCTCCGGATTCCCAAACTGAACTGACTTGATTTTTGAGAAAGTTATGTCTCGTTTTCCCCACTGTCGAACGAGGTGGTTCGTTTATACCAATTACATGGCAACCCTTCAGGCACATGGCCAAGCAGAACAATGAGTTGACCTTTGAACTTCCAGGAACAATTACCGATGCAGTGGCCAAAGACGAGACAAGTCGAACACTCAATGTTTTGTTCTTTCAATAATATTTCCAAAGTTATAACCAGCATCAATTTTTACATTCCCGCAAGCCTTCATCGCATTCGGTGATGAATGAACTTAAGCCCTGGATGTGACTGTAAGAGGGCATAACTTGACAATTGGTCTGGTTATAATTGAAGAGCTTGTCTTGATAGAGGCCACTCGAACAATGTTATCTGGTCCAGGATGGAACTCTATCACTCTGCCTAAGGCCACTTAGCTGGTGGGTTCCGCTCGTCAATAATCAAAACCAGATCACCTTCTGTGATTGGATTTGCGCTTTGATTCCATTTGTAAACGGCTTGAAAACGTTGAAGATATTCTCTGGACCATTTTGCCCAGAAGCTCTGAGTCATTTGGCCAAGTCGTTGCCATCGAGAAAGTCGATTGATTCGAAGCATCTCTAGATTTGGTTCTGGAATGAGCGTTAACGGTTGACCAATTAGGAAATGTCAAGGGGTCAGAACCCCTAAGTCTTCTGGATCTTTAGTCAAAAGACATAATCGTCTCGAATTTAAAATCGCTTCAATTTGCGCTAGTACGGTAGACATTTCTTCGTAAGTCAGCTGCGCTTCCCCAACGACAAGTCGCAGGTGATATTTCATTGATTTGATGCCAGCTTCAAACTTTCCGCCAAAATGTGGGGCAGCTGGTGGATTGAAATTCCACTTAGTTCCATAATTTGCAATTAGGGAAGCGATATGTTTGAGTTCCGAAGAATCATTGGAAAAAAGTTTTCTAAGTTCTGTGTCTGCTCCTTTGAAGTTGGTTCCACAGTCGCTATTCAACGTTGCACATATTCCTCGCCTTTATGTAAATCTCTTGTATGCAGCAAGAAATGCATCGGTGGAATAATCAGTGAGGAATTCCAAGTGGACTGCTGATGTTGCATGACAAATGAACAAGGCAATCCACGACTTGTAACTGCGCGCAGTTTTACCTTTCCATGTCTTTAAATCAAATGGTCCTGCATAGTCAACACCTGAATGCAGAAACGGTCGAGCAGGATTGACCCTAGATGCCGGAAGCTGGCCAATTAGTTGTTGCGCTTGGGCGCGTCGATATCGTGTGCACTTGACGCACTTGAGGATGAATGAGCGAACTGGTGCTTGTCCTACAACAATCCAGTAGTTCTGTCGGATAAAATTGAGAGGCCAAGACGAGTTTTATCATGAGCATTACAAATAATTAAGGTAGTTAACGTGGAGTTTTTTGGAAGAATATACGGATGCTTGTTTGTGTAAGCCAATGATGAATTCTTCAAACGTCCACCAACTCGTAATAATCCTTGAGCGTCAATGAATGGAAGAAGCCGAAGGAGTGCGAGCGATGTGGGAAGCTCTTGTTTGTTGAGGAGAATGGTAATTTCTCTGTGACGAATAGCGATTTAATAAGTTCCAACTTTCTGATGAACCAGTGATATGTATACAGACTGGAGCAGAATTTGGTCGCTCCTCCGTGTATTGATTAGCTTGATTGAAATTTGGAATACAGTTTGGCCAATTTGATGATTTTTCAGGAAGCCACGATGGACCTGTCCACCAAATTGTATGATCTTGGAGCTCCATTGCTGGTAAACCTCGAGTAGCACAATCTGCGGGATTAATCTTGCCAGACATGTGCTTCCATTGTGCATGAGGAAGAGTTTTTGAATGAAACAAGCTCTGTTATGTACGAAGTCTTTCCATCTTGAGGGATGGCTATTAAGCCAGAGATAGACGATAGATGAATTTGTTCAGAGATAACATCTTGTTTCTTGAACACTCAGGACTTGACGACAATGAGCTACAATCTTTGTGAGCACTACAGCTGCTGAAAGTTCTAGGCGACGAATAGTAAACGAGGGATAATAAACCAAGCGGGTCAAAGAATTGAGCAATTTCAGATAGTACACCTCGTTTACTGATTGGAGCTGGAATGGAGAATGAGAAGATGAAATGTAAGCTATCAGACGATGGATTCCACCATAGCTTTAAGGCGTGGACAATATTATCCTTGATGTGGACAGACGTAGTGGTAAGTCGATTTTCTGAGGGAATGAGGCTAGTAGTTGAATTTCGAACCAAAAAAGATCTTCAGACCAAATTCAAATTTACAGGATGATTCGAGCAAGAACTGATTGAAATACCCCGTGAATTCTAGATTTTTCCGTTTTTCTTTCTAAAGTATTCATCTTGAAAAATACGGAAAACCTCTAAAGTGTAAAGTTGTGAAGTAAAATTTGTCAAATAACAGGATCAATATGTAAAGCGAAGCTCAAAATTGTAATAGAACTGTAATGCTGACACATGTAAATTCCCGAATTATAAACTTTCTGAATCTGAACAATTCCAAAATTGTTGAATAATGAAATAACAAAACATACTTTTCTTCAATTAACATATTTTCTGTTTTACTTAAATTGTTAATTATGTATGATTTTATTATTTATTATTAAAACAAATTTTCAATTGTTTAGATTCGGCCATTTTATAACTTTAAAATTTTGCTGTGTCAAAAATTTTATAGTGTCTGATACTTTTTAATGTCGGGAATTTTATTTCGGGAATTATCTATCATCAAGAATTTTCAAAATGAGTGATATTATAATGTCGGGAATTTTCCAATTCCTAAATTTTCTATTTAGAATATTTTATTTTTCGGGAATTTCCAGTCGTTCCCCTCAAGCGGGTTAAGTTTTGGGTCACTAGGGAATTCCGGCAAACAAATATATTGGTCATGAGACCTAGACTCTTAAGGATAGGTACAAAGTTGTCACCGTCATTCCAGTGGCTCACAGTGGAGCTAAGTGAAAAAAAGATGTTCAAAATAACCTGTAGGTCACAATTCTTCATCGATTTCCAATTTTTGTTTGCAAAAAATTCAGCATTAAATTCTCAAGAAATCTTTCGAGGCCGAGTTTTGAATTCTTTTTGTTTAAATTTTTATAAAGCTGCAAATAGCGAAAAAATGTTGATTTTTTTAATTTTTCTTTTTAATTTCTGTGAAAATTTTTATCAGTGGCAACAGGCCTCAGGTTTGATGCACAAGGGTCGGTAAGAGAAAAAAAATTGGTTGACATGTCATGTTATTTGTCATAAACATATATTTGCAACAAATAGCCAGTATGATGGATTAGGTTTTTGTGAAGTGTATTTATGCATCGAAATCGCTCGTTCAGAGCAACGAGGTGAAATTTCATAATTAAAATGTGGTATCCGATATAATTTGTTAATCTTATCAACAAATAATATAAACAAATGCATGATTTAAAGAGTTTTAGGCAGAAACAAACCGAATTTTCTTCCGATTGTCTTCGAATCTCATTGCCTGTGATGTACATTGATGTATTTTTGTCATCTGATATAATTTGTTGAATTTATCAACAATTATAAACAAATGCATTATTTGAACAGTTTTAGGCAGAAACAAACAGAATTTTCTTCCGACCGTCTTCGAATCTTATTGCCTGTGATGCACATTGATGTATTTTTGTCATATGATATGATTTGTTAAATTTATCAATAATTATTATAAACAAATGCATGATTTGAACAGTTTTAGGCAGAAACGAACCGAATTTTCTTCCGATTGTATTCGAATCTCATTGCATGTGATCCACATTGATGTATTTTTATTATCTGATATAATTTGTTAAATTTGACAACAATTATTATAAACAAATGCATGATTTGAGCAGTTTTACGCATGCGTGATTCTTGTTCAATGAGAGGAAACAGCTGGACGTTCAGACATTTTGTATTGAATACTCGAGTAGAGAACAATAGAGAATCTCGCGCAAATATTCATTCTGTTCTGTTAACTGGAAATAATGTTCTGATGATATTGAATATTCATATTCTTATATTTCACTTTGTGTAGAAATTTGACTCTTATATTACAAAGTTATTTGTCACTCCCGAATTGTTGTTTAATCTCCTGATGTTCAGAGATATCAACTTTTTTTTGTTCCTTTAATTTTCTTTTCCCGAGGTTTTAAGTATCACGAAATTTCTTCGTTTCTTCGTTCTCTTATTCATTATTAAAAAATATATATTTCTTTTAACCTACGCTCCAAGATGAATTCTCTGGAGGTACGAATGGAGAGCTTGTGTGATATTGCAACCCAAAATCTCAAAATGAATGACACTGATTTATCTCGTATGTTCTGGAATCAAATCCGAAAAAATTATTCAGTCGATGATCAGCAAATGAAAGTAGTTATTGACATATTATTACAGTACTTTATCCCTACAATCAAGAAAAATTGGAAATCTTCTTTCTACGAAAAAGAGAAGCTCAAGAGCAGACACGGCAAATGGCGCCTCACGAATTTTGCTGTTGCTTTGACTACACCAAAGATTGGTACACGTTCTCATGAAGATTTTTCAGGCAGCTCTACGTCAACGAAAAGAAGAAAGCTTCAAGAGATTCAGAAGTGCCATTCTGAACTTGAGATTCAACTAGCCTTTCTTAGAAATCTAAGAGCTGCTGGAAAAACAAAATCAGCGAACAAAATAACTCGACTTTTGTATGAGGCAGATGAAAATGAGATTCAGGAGAGCATCATCAGATTCACTGATGACGAAGCTATTGCATTGATTGAAGATTCCAAGCTTTCTAAGCATCAGTATGAAATAATTCGCCTCAAAGCGAAAGCCAAAAATGCAGACATTTTCTTCCCGTATAAGAATCTGATCGATGCGAAGAAGAGATGCTATCCACCACATTTAGCATTTACTATTACTGATCAGAGTGTCTCTATTAGGTTACAAGAACTGCTGGATCACACGGTAAAACGTTTGATAGAGATTCCTACAATCAAGAGTTCCATAATGGAGAAAAATGTCAAGTCTCTGACACTCCACCTAAAATACGGTTGTGATGGGGCATCAGACCAACGTGCTTACAAACAAGATCTCCCGGATAGCATGCAGTCTGATGAGAGTATTTTCATGGTCTCGATGGTACCCATTTTCTTGGATTCTGAAACTGGAGTGATTTGGGATAACCCTCACCCTGAATCTACAAAATACTGCTTATCAATAGCATTTCAATTTGCCAAAGAGACTCTAGAATTGACGAAATCTGTGATCGGTCGTATAAAAGAGGAAATAAAAGAACTTTCGCCGACTAAAATGGCATTTGGCAAATTCAGGTGCAAGGTTGATCATGAGATGCTATTGACGATGCTGGATGGTAAAGGAGCCCTAAATCTCACAGACGCACGAAGTGCAGCAACATGCCGTTTATGCAAGGCGAAACCTACAGACATGAATGATTATGAGCTTGGCCTTTCATCAATCCACGCTAAAATACGCTTCATTGTTCTTATCCTCGATATTGCATATCGCTTACTTGTTTGCAAATGGCAAGCGAGCACTAATTAGCAAAAAACGCAAAATAAGACCACAAAATTGAGGATCCAGTCAGAATTTCGGAAAAAGATGAGTTTGATTATCGACATACCCAAGCAAGGAGGGGGAACATCAAGTGATGGGAATACTGCTCGAAGATTTTTTCAAGACCCTGCATCGACAGCAAACATCACAGGTGTTGATGTTCGCTTGATCGAGGGATTCAGCATAATTCTGCAGGTTCTTTCTTCTGGTCAAAAAATCGATTCGGAGAAATTCGAACATTATGCTCTCAAAACTGCACGATTGTATGTATAACTGTGCAAATGGTATTATATGCCATCATCTGTTCACAAAATTCTTATGCACGGAGCGAAGATAATCAAATCGTTCAGTATTCCCATCGGCCTCTTATCTGAAGAAGCTCAAGAAGACCGTAATAAAGATTTCAAACGATTCCGCGAATTCAATACTCGTAAGTGCAGTCGGTTAGCCACTAATACTGATCTAGTGCATAAATTACTCATCTCATCTGATGCATACTTGTCATCTCTAAGAGGAAGCTGGAGACATAGAGATAGTGATTTTCATCCTGAAGCTCTCGAGCTCTTGATCGCAGAATAAATCGTTTTTGAAATAAGAACTGGAATCATGAAATGTCCATAATAGAAATTTGTTCGAATGATTCGTTCATAAAAATGTTGAATGATATTTTGAGTATAAAGATATCAATGAGCATCACAGGCAATGCTACTTGAAGACAATCAGAAGAAAATTTGGTTAGTTTCTGCCTAAAACTGTTCAAATCATGCATTTGTTTATAATAATTGTTGAGAAATTTAACAAATTATATCATACGACAAAAATTCATCAATGTGCATCACAGGCAATAAGATTCGAAGACAGTCGGAAGAAAATTTGGTTAGTTTCTGCCTAAAACTGTTCAAATCATGCATTTGTTTATAATAGTTGTTGATAAATTCAAGAAATTATATCAGATGACAAAAATACATCAATGTGCATCACAGGAAATGAGATTCGAAGACAATCGGAAGAAAATTCGGTTTGTTTCTGCCTAACCACCGACCCTTGTGCATCAAACCTGAGGCCTGTTGCCACTGATAACAATTTTCACAGAGAATTAAAAAGAAAAATTCAAAAAAATCAACATTTTTCTCGCTATTTGTAGCTCTATAAAAATTTAAACAAAAAAAAATTGAAAAACCCGCCTCGACAGATTTCTGGAGATTTTAATGCTGAATTTTTTGCAAAAAATATTGAAAATCGATGAAGAATTGTGACCTACAGGTTATTTTAAACATCGTTTTTTCATTTCGCCCCACTGCGTGGCTGCCAGACACCTGAAAAGGCAGGTGTACAGAGTGGAATTGCGGGTGCGCTCGAATTGAGCCAGCGGTCAGTATTTGACCTGAGCATTGGTGGGCCCTTTTTATTTTTCGCTCGAATTGAGCCTAAACTGACCTCTCTCCTGTTTACCTTGTAACTGGGTGCTCCTCCTACTTAAATATACTATACGCTACGACTAGATGACTAGATGGTCCAAAAATGCATTGGAAATTTTGTTTTTCAAATTTTCATGCATATCATTTGTAATATATAAAATACCACTCTCCACAAAAATAATTTGTTATACAACTTATTATAAATTTGAGCAATTTTCTCTTAGAATAGATTTAGAAAGTCACGGTTTTTTCCAAACTTTTCAACTCATTTTTAACATTTTACTGCAAGTGAGGTAATAATTATTTGAAGTTAAGAAACATGATTGTTTAAACAATGTAATTAATATTTTAAATAAAATTCTCTTTATATAATGCTAGAAAGTTGCGGCTTTTCTGAAATTTTCAAAGTTTTGTCTAGTTTTCACTGAGAGTGTGGTAACAATTAATAAAATTGAACAAAAATGACTGTTCACACGATTTATTGTTCTTTAGCGATTTCCTCTTAGAATGGATTTAGAAAGTCACGATTTTCCCCGAATTATTCAACTTAATTTCAACTTTTCAGTTAGATAGAGGCAATAATCAATCAAATTTAATGGAAATAATTTTTTAAACAATTTATTATCATTTATAATAATATTCGCTTAGGAGAATGCTAGATAGTTGCGGATTTTTCTGAAATTTTCCTTTGGCTTTCTAATTATGAACAAATAATGAGTAAACGATATAATACAAAGCGTTTCTGTATGAATAAATATTATTATTTATTATTTTTTCCGAAATAAAATGTCAAGGAAAACTTGAATTAATTATTCTCTCACAACTTACGAAGTAGACAAAAAGTTGAAGAAAATATAGTTTACGAAATTTTAAAAGATCCCCAGAAATATTTTACTTATTTCAATAGTTTGGAGGGATTTTAAAGACTTTCAAATATTTTAGAGTATTTTTAGATTCCAAGGAATTTTCAAGGGACTTAAACAATTTTAAGGGATTTCCAAGGGTTTTAGTAATTTTAATATTTTATTGGATTTTAATATTTTAATGGATTCCAAAGAATTTATTCACAATCAGTAAGGCATTTCGTAGGGTATCAGAGATTTTAAGATATTTTAAATATTTTTTTGAATTTATTTGGCTTTTGCCTTTTTCGATTTAAAAAATCCAAATTCATTTTAATTCTTTAACGTTTTTTTATAGTCATTAGTAGAAATTAGTCATCGAATCGAATTAATTTTGAGGTTGAAGCATTAATAAGATTTCTGATATGAGAAATAAGTTGCATCTCTAATTTATTCAAGCATAAAATTAAGTTTAAATAATAGTAATAAAAAATAATTCCCAATGTAAAAGCATATTTCAAATTTTAATTTAAAGAATGGCTTCATGAATAAAATGTCAGGACGGAAATTCCTATCTCACAACTTATGAGCTATCGTTAAGATCATAGTGAATATGGTGACTTTTCGACTGGTGTCAAGTGCATTATTCTCAGTCACGATAAATATATTTTTATTTGTCCGCGGTAAGTGCAATTATTTTAAAAATGAAATTGTAATAAGTGCAACGTTTTTTAAAATCTGATGTCCTGATTCCCGGAGCGATTTCATTCATACTTTCATGTTCTTCGCACTGCTGTCAACAAAATAGCAGACGACGCTTTTTCACTGAAAAATTATACCAAGACAGTTTAAAAACACGAAATTATCTCAGATTCATGTAAAGTTTATTCGATAAGGTAAATTTCTGTTGCAGGGAATCTTTCAACTGAAATCGATGTAAACTTCATCTTCTGTTTTTTCTGTTAACCTGAAAAGTGTTTCATTTCTTATTTAATGGAAATGAAGCAATAAATCAGACTTTTTGATTATATATTTGCCTAATGTATCTCCGACCCATACTGCTTAATTTTTATTTCATAATATAGAATTGGATTAATTTTAATTTATTCAGAAAAAAAGGATCTCTCTCCTTTCACTCCACTGGGAT
>CAKNYM010050492.1:87003-98094 GCA_932195095.1 Andricus curvator | reverse complement strand
CCGATGATAATACAGATTCCTACTTAAAAAAAATGGATTAATTTTTTCCAAGCTAAAATTTTTGGAATTATGAAAATAATAAATAAAAAAATTGTATTTGATTTATGAAACATCCATTTGAAATAAACAATAAATATTTCTACTTAAATTTCTTAAATTTAAAATCTATTTTACTGTATCCAAAAAGATAATTTTGTTTGTATAAGACAATTCAGTTTCGTATTTATACTTCTGATGGGCGGGGCAGTTTAGGCTCAATTCGAGCACACCCAAGGTGCCTACTTAACCACGGGGTTCAATTCGTACATGGAACAGCCTAGTCTTTAGAACTTAGAGGGACAGTCATCATTTTCTCCACAGGGGCGATTCCCGACTCGCACCGGCTGACCTGGGTAGTATACCCCCACCATTGCGATTAGCGCACCACCCCTCGCTTGCTTGTTCTCGCCTGGGATTATATCTTAGGGCGATTCCCGACTCGCACCGGCTGATCTGGGTAGTATACCCCCACTATTGCGTTTAGTGCGCTACCCCTCGCTTGCTTGTTCTCGCCTGGAATTAGATCTTAGAAGGCTGGCGTACCTGAGATATTTAAACTGGTCATTGTAAATAGAATAACTTTATTACCGGGATTTCCGAAAATGAAATTAAGCTGTTGTCCCTTTGGGTTCCAGTTTAGAAATAATTTCCGATGGAGTTTATTACTCTAAAATTTGAAGCTTTTTAGCAATCCAACTAGTTTTTGGAAAACTTACCTTTTAATTTAAAAATTCATCTATTTTACTGAAAATTGCATCTTTTTTGAATAAAACTGCAACTGTTTGATGGAAAATTCAGCACGAGAACAATTTTGTTAAAAATTGATAATGTTTGGTTAAAAAATTCAACAATATTTTGTTGGAAATTCAACTGTTTTGTTGAAAAATCAACTGTTTTGTTGAAAAATCTTGTTCTTAGGTTGACAATTCCAGTATCTTGATAGAAAATGCACTTCTTATTTAAAACTCATATTTTGTTGTTGAAAAGTCAAGCTGAAATTTTTTTTTTAATAAAAATTCAACTATTTTTTGAAAAACTTATCTCTTACCAGACACTCTTTTTTGCTTGAGGATTCGACTATTTTGTTTGAAAATTTTGATAGAAACACTTCGTTAAGAAACAATTTTTTATTGGAGATTTATATTTTTATTTGAAAATTCATCTCTTTGGTTCAAAGTTTAACTATATTGTTGAAAACTGAGCTATTTAATTAAAAATTCATTTGCGCGGGTAAACCTTGAACGACTTTGTTGAAAACTTGTTTTTTTTTCAATGATGGTTTACTGTTTGGTTGAAAATGTAACTATTTTGTTGAAAATTAATTTTTTTGCTAAAAATTCATAACTTTTGGTTTAAAATTTAACTATTTGATTAAAAATGAACTATGTGGTTAAAAATTCAACTATTTGGTGAAGAATAAACTTTTTTGTTAAAAAATCATATTTTCGGGTTGAAAATTCAACTGCTCTGTAAATAGTTTGTCTCTTTGGCTCAAAAATTCAACAATTTTGTTAACAATTGATGTATTTTGCTAAAAATTTATCTTTTTTGTAGAACATTAATTTTCTTGGTGGAAAATTAATTTTGGTTGTTGAAAATTGACCTTTTTTTGGTTGAAAGTTGAACTACTTTGTTAAAAATACTGTTCTTATGTGAGATTCACCTTTTTGCTAAAAATTCATAACTTTTAGTTTAAAATTGTTGGATTGTATTCCTACATGAGTTCGTATGAACTAGACATATAATGACGTGGATGGATTCTTCGTGAATCAATCAACTACACACTTATCAGGAATCCTCTGAACACCTTTATTATACACAACATCACCACTCTTCGAGTCTCCGAGACACATTGAACGACGCCAATCGCTCACACATAGGCAGCCATCTATTTCCGGAACTCAGCGCACACACTCTCGCTCATCAGAATCAAGAGGGGGTGCCAGGTGAAGTTAAAGTTGTGTCGGTAATGCAACATTTACGACACTCCCTCCCATTGTCGTAGACAACTTTCGAAATAACATTTTACACTGAATTTGTTTTTACAAGCTCAAATATATAAGAACAATCTCATAACCCTAACTATACTCAATAATTTGTATTTCTAATAAAACGAAACTTCAGCTGTCAGCAATATTCTCCTTAGTTGCGACATATTTGACTTTCATTTTTCCTTCGTCTACACATTGTTTAAAAAAATCTCCGTGTGTCTCTGCCATCGGTTTTCTATAACCTGTTTGTTCTGTGAGTTCCATGCTTTCGTGAATTTCATTCAGGCTTTCATCAAATGTTTTAAGTTTGTGACTTCCGTCCATCTCGGTGCACTTTCTGGTGGACTGATTATCACACCAGACAGTAATTGGAAAGAACGTCCTCCCCAAGACATATCTGAGAGATTTGTCGGGAGAAATCAATTCTTGGAAATCATCACTCATCGCCAAGTACTCTGAATAACATGTAGATAGTGTCACTTTAGGTTGCTTATGGCTCCTCCAAGCAATAGTATCTCCGAACAAACTTATTACATATCCTCCTGTAGATGTTGAGTCGGGGCAATCTCTGTGACTGGCATCTGTTGTTGCACTCAAGTTTTCTGATTTTGATGTATACCTCAGTCCAAGGTTAATGGTTCCTCTCAAGTATCTAAGTACTCTCTTTACACCTTGCCAATCTTCCTCAGTAGGATCGACTTGTTTTCTTGCCAAGTAATTCACGTCATAGGCAATATCTGGTCTCGTTCCATTCGCCAAATACATAAGGCTTCCAATTGCTTCTCGATAAGGAACATTCTTCGTTGCTTCATCTTTCTTTTCCTCTGTACTCTTATTTTTCGCTTTATTTCTTTTATTTCTGTTACTCACTTGTCCATTAACCATTTTGAGGGTTGTGAGGATTACACTCACTCATATTGAATTTTTCCAATACTTTCTCTGTATATGCTGCTTGGTGAACTATGGTTTCTTTTTCCTACTTATTTCTCTGTATAGACATTCCCAGGAATTAAGTTGGTTCACCTAAGTACTTCATCTGGAACACGCTGCACAAGTGAGACCTAATTTCAATTAACTTAGTTCCATCGTTACTAGCAATTATCATGTCGTCCACGTAAAGTACCAAGAACGCCAGTTTTCCTCCTCTTCACCATGTAAATAAGCATGGTTCGTGCAAATCATTCTGAAGTCCTAATTTTTGGATTTCCTCTGTAAATTTCTTGTTCCATTTCTTCGGGCTTACCTTTAGGCCGTACATTGACTTTCGTAATTTCATGATTTTCATCAACTTTATTTGCTCTGGAACAGCTAAACCTTCTGTTATCGTCATGAACACTTCTTCTTCTTCTAGTTCACGACTTAAGAAAGCCATTTTTACGTCCATTTGACACGCGTCCAAATTGTATTTATTAATTGTGGACAATGCTGATCTAATCAAGGACATTCTGGACACAGGTGCATACGTCTCTTTCAAGTCGTACACGTTTTTGTCCTTGAAGCCTCTGATTACTAATCTGGCTTTGTACTTCGTTGTGCCGTCACTTTCAATTTTCCTCTTAAAGATCCATTTTGAGTCGACAATATTCGGCTATTGTCCATTCAGAGCAGTTTTTGGTTTATCAACGAATTCTCATACGTTATTGGTTTTCATTGATTCTAATTCCTCATGTACAGCTTTCTTCGGCGTTCCCTGTCTTCGGAAAGCATGGCCTCTTCGTATGTTACCGGATCTTTCTGTATGGATGTCAGCAAGATATGTCCTAGTTCATCCTCTCTTGATTCTGCAACATCTGAAATTTTTAAGTAATGAGCGAAACTTATATCGTTTACCCTCTTGGATTGGCTCATTGTAATTGGACCTCTATTAGAATTTATTATGTTTGTTGACTTTTCATCTCTATTTTCTGAGTGAATCTTCTTGGGTCTTCCTCTCTTTTTAGCCTCTGGTTGGGTTTCCTCTGAATTTTCAAGTTGAACATCTCTTAATGTCTTGGAATTATCAGTCGGAGTCTCTGATATATCGCCAAACACGATCCGTTCGTCTCCTTCTGAGGTTTTCATTTTATACACCTTTTTTTATACTAATTCTTCTAGGAACTTAACCCGGTGGGTTTATAAACTACCAAAACTCCTTTTGTTGATACTGTACTTTACTTAGTTTCAGTCTTTGGACGCAAAATATACCCAATGCACCCAAATCTCTTTATTTGTTCCAAATAACACCTAGCGTTTGGTGAGAACTTAAGGATAGGTACCTCAAACTCTATGGATTTGTGTGGTGTGATATTGTAGGAGTGGACTGCTGCATCAGCTGCCATGTCCCAGATACTGGGGGGTAAATCAGAGTCACACATGAAAGCTCTTATTATCCTCTGAACCGTTTTTTTTAACCTCTCCGCTAGTCCGCTGAGTTAGGGAGTGTAGGCAGGACCAAAGTCTGGTTCAATCTTTTCCTTTCTCATAACTTCTGCGAATTTACCTGCTGAATACTCCGTGCCTCTATCAGATCTAACATAGCAGACATTTGCATCCTCACCTAATAGGTTTCGAGCAGACATCAAATAGTTCTCGAAAGCTAAACCTGAATCATCTTTTGATTTTATACAGACTATTTTGGCTAACCTAGGGTAATCATCAACGTAAGTGATTATGTACCTCTTCTGTCCAGGCCATGCAATTGTTTTAATTGACCCCATGATATCTAAACGGATTATTTCGAGTGGCCTTTCAGCTCTTTTTCTTATTGACTTAAAGGGAAGTTTGTCCATTTTCGACAATAAACATATTTCACATTCCTTGATAGAGTCATCAAATTTAACCTTTTCTAACCTCTTGTCTATGGTTTGCATTTTATTGAGGTAGCTTAGTGAAGCATGTCCAAGTCTGAAATGCCATAACAAACCTTGATTCTTAATCCCATTAGATTTAGATTTATCAAATAAGTTGACTACCTGAATCTTCTCTCGATCGTCAAACTCTTCGAGGTCATCTATTTTGATGGCTTTCTGGAATGTCTGACTTGCATGCCACTCCGAAACTATTTCAGCCCCTGAATTACCTTTTTGATTGTTTGAATCAATGAGCTTCCTATAATTGTCCCTTCCAATCCCATACTGATTTACTCCTAAATTGTTATCAATAGGAAAAACTCCCTCCGAATTCGTCAATTTTTGATTTGATAACCATGTCTGTGATTGATCTGGAATTTCATTGTTCACAACAATCCTAGCCTTACAGATATAATTATCGTATTCCTCAGTTTTTAAATTTTCGATAACTCCGAATTTTTTCACTTCAAATCGAACTATCCAGTAGGGTTTTTCGTAAGTACCCTCAAATATGATTTTGTTATTATTTTTACCGTACACCCTGAAAACTTTGTCATTCAAGTAAATGCAAAAACCTGCATCCACTAATTTCCGTGAGGCTAGCAGATTTTCAGAAATATCTTTTGCTGCAATTACATTAGATAATCTGATGATATTTCCTGCTAGTGAGTTCGACTTGAGTAACAAATCTCCTTTGCCGTCAATCATAATATCGGCGAATTCTTTTTTGTTTGCGCTTTTAATGAATCCCTTCTTACTTACTTTGAATTCAGTTAAAATGAAACGTTTATTTACTATATGTTCAGTGGCACCGGAGTCTGCAATGAATTCGACCTTACCGCAATCAAACACGTTCAAATTATTAGTCAAATCACTTTTACCTTGGTCGTCTTCTGAATTCTGATGAAGATCCCCGTTCTCCTATTCAGCTCTGCTTGCCTTAGGACCTTTAGTGAATCTGCTACCGCCTCGGTTGTTATGACCGCCTTTGCAACGATTGCCCCTATTGTTCGAGCCTCTTCTCCTGGAGCTTCGGTCCTGAACGTCCTTTTTTCTTTTGACGACTGTTTCAGGACTGCCATTCGGATTCTGAGTGAACTTTCTTTTTCCCAAAATTGAGCTATGATTTGGATGTTGAGGGCATTTTACATAATTGCTTATGTGGTCAGCCCAGTTATTGCACGCTGAGCAGAAATGCTTGCTCTTGTTTCTCAGAGGAGACTCGTTTTTCCAGTGGCTTGGCTGATTGCATCGATGGAATTTGCTAACCCTGTTTTTGTATCACTTGGAAAGACTCGCTCTTGATGCCGACGTATTTGTATTTTCTTGCCTCTGATTGCGTCCATCTGATTTCTCTGCGTTCGCCTCTGCTTCAATTTGTGACAACGTATTTTTCAAGGTTTCGAGCGTCACATCACTCCCGGTGGTTTGTTTAATTGTTAAGTTAGTACGTCGTATTTCAAGTCTCGTGCTTCTGTCCAAAAAGGAAAACACCCCCCCCCCCCTAATTCCGAAGCAAGAAGTTCGATTCTCCTCCCGGCACCGCTGTATATATGCACACCAATCTCCGAAATTCAAGGTTAGGTTGATCGGATTTGGGTAGGTACCTAGTCCATGCATAGGGCACAGACGAGATCTTGCAAACCTCCCTAGTCC
This sequence comes from Andricus curvator, assembly GCA_932195095.1. NCBI lineage: Eukaryota > Metazoa > Arthropoda > Insecta > Hymenoptera > Cynipidae > Andricus > Andricus curvator. The sequence goes on along the minus strand of CAKNYM010050492.1, from coordinate 91,580 downwards.
ATGAATGAACTAATCAAGAGCACCGCCTTTTTTCATTCACTCACTGACCCCAGAACTCTGAACTTTGTGAATTTGGACTAGCAACTCGACCAGAACTCTTTCAAGAGCCAGCGCCAAAGGTTTGGCCCACTCGACTCTATGCTTAGTCTTTATTCTAATCAAGTACTTGAGAAATATTATAACTGACTTGACTTCAAAGTTAACTAGACTAAATTCTTTATACTTTTTCTCAAACTCTGGTATTTCTCTTTAATTTCAAGTCTCTTAATCACCGCGAAAAATTACTGCTTACATTCACAGCAAACTTCATATACTGAATTAACTGACTCTTAACTTGTGACAACTATTTCCACTAGTCAATTATAAACTCCAATGCTCGATATCATCCTCTAACCTCTTTTCACGCTTGTAAGAGACACATGTACGCGACGTGTGGAACCGAAGAACACTTCGCAGTATGGATATCGGCCCGGGTCATATTGCAACACCGCATGGTTCACTCCGTCTTGTATGCGCCCAAGTAGCTCACCTGTCCGCCTGCGATAGATCAAAGTGCTGCACAACCCGCCAGCACCGTCGACTTATGAATAAGAGAAAGAGAGAAAAACTTGCGTGCCCGGCTAGCTTGCCCAGGAACATGCGCGAGAATGAACGATCACCGGACCAAAAGAAACCCTTTCCCTTATGGCACCAACTATGCTACGTCCCGAGATCTCACCCTGCACCCCGAGTCTAACCGATCACGCAAAACGCCCGTATTACTCCCGCACCATTACTTCTGATTTTTGACTTACCTCTGCTGGGTATTTCTGCACTTTACTGCCACAAAGAAAAACACCGAACAGACGTTGCTCACTCCGTAACTCCTTGTTGTTTTGGCAAGACTCTCAAAGTCCGTGTTTCGATCCAGAGTCGCCCTTTCAAGAATTTTTAAAACCACTGAAACCTCCACGTCAGAGCGTCCATGGATCGGAACCACGCTCTGCTACCATGTTGGATTGTATTCCTACATGAGTTCTCATGAACTAGATACATAATGACGTGGATGGGTTCTTCATGAATCAATCAACTACACACTTATCAGGAATCCTCTGAACACCTTTATTATACACAATACCACCACTCTTCGAGTCTCCGAGACACACTGAACTACCCCAATCACTCACCCACAGGCAGCCATCCATTTCCGGAACTCAGCGCACACACTCTCGCTCATCAGAATCAAGAGAGGGTGCCAGGTGAAGTCAAAGTTGTGTCGGCAATGCAACATTTTGACAATTTTAAGATTTGAAGTCCATTTTGAAAATTGGCCAGAAACTTAAAACAAATTTTAGGAAAAATTTGAATGATTTTGAAAGATATTTAAAAGGTTTGAAAGATTTAAAAAGATTCAAAAATAATTTGAAATTTGAAATAATTTAAAAAAATTGTAATTTTTGGAAGATTTTGAACAAAATTTAAAAGTTTTTCAAGAATATTGAAATGATTAGAAAAAAATAGAATAAATCGGTTAATTAAAACCAAAGATATGATGTTTTCAAATAAAAGGTACACAAAAATTTAAAGTCCCATATCTTCGCAATTTTTTGGAATTTTTCAAAAATATTTAGTGTGGTTTTCTTTTCACTACTAAAGATCTGGTTACACCGAGTTACACGCAAAGCCTATTCAAGCACGAAAATTCTTGTGATCACTTGACATGGACAATTTTTGTTTATTTGAACAATTTTATTTCTAATGAAATTTTTTGTTCAAAAATCAATGTTCTGTAGAAAATTCGTATCTTTGGCTCAAAAATTCAACAAATTGGTAGGAAATTTAACTGCATGGTTGAAAATTTATATATATATATTTTTTAAATTCGTTTTTTTATAGAAAATTCAAGTATTTGGTTTGAAAATTAATGTCTTTTAGTAAGAATTCATCTTTTTGATTGAAAATCTAACTATTTAGTTGAAAATTCCACTATTTTATGGAAACCTTATCTTTTGATTAAAAATGCAAATAACTGTTTGATTGAAAATTCATCTGTTTTGGTTGAAAATTCATTTCCTTTGATTGAAGATTTTACTGTTTTATTGAAAAATTAGTCCTTTCTTATTCGATTCAGCTGTTTTTTATTTAAAATAAAAATCTGTTCTTGCTTCAAATATCAACTATTACATTTTTCGTTGAGAACTCTCATCTTTTTTCGTTGAAAATTCAACTACTTATTTGAAATTTGAACTACTTTGTTGGTTATTAAAAAACAGTATTTAATTTTCAATTAAAAAAAAATTTCAAACCAAAAAAAGTAATTTTTCACCAAAAAATGATGAATTTTTAACAAAATTAATTTTCAACCAAAAAGACGAATCTCCAGCAAAATACATGAATTGCTGAAAATATGTCTATAAATAATATATGTTTGATAATATTTGGTAAAATATAACAATTTATATTTTCATAAACAAATTAGACGAACAATTTCCAAATATTTTGGAAGTTCAAGTACAACTAATTTCTTCCTTCCATTCGAATAGCTTGAGATTAAGTTGAAAGTCTGAGTTAGCCACAAATATCAATAAAAATGTATTAATAAATATTTTTAGGAACAATTGATCATAGTTAAGTATTAATTATAAAATATTCCAGGATTTTTCACTGAGTGAATCTTAGCATGCAGTGTTATTATTCATTCTCAAGCTATTTTGATTTAGAAGCAGATTTTTTTCTACGTGTAACTGCCCAAAAATTTTAATTTGTTTATCTAAACTGTTTAGAAACATTTAAATTGTTATATTTGACCAAATATCATCATAGATATATTATTTTTAGTAAGATTTGCATCAATTCAGAAAATTAAGGGAAGTCCAACCTTGAAAATACGTCAAATTAAAATGTTTTGCTACAAACAATATTTAGAACAATGGTTATTCTCAACTTTTCAATTATTTTTTGATTAAACGTAATTATTACATTAATATGTACATTGAATCAGCCTACTTGTACGATATTCTTAAATTCAAAGTCATAAAGGTTATTGAATTTCAAATTGAAAACGTTAAAAAAATGAATAATATGTAAGATACTAACGTGTAAATTTTATCAATTTCAAATTCTGTGACCTGGACGAATGATTGCAAATTGTTATATTAAAAAATGCTGTCAAATATCACTTTTGAAACGTTAAAAATGGTAAAATTTACGAAGGTTTCAATGTCCAGATTAAAAGTCTTCAAACCTGAATAAATTTAAATTCTAAGCCTTCCAAATTAGAGTAGTTAGTTAGTTAGTTGTAAATAAGGCCTATTGTGCCATACCCGTGTTTATTCTCAAGGCAGGACTCCGAATCCGGCCATCTTGCGCCGAGTGTTCTTGGATCTCGGTGAGTTTCGTTGTTACCAACGTTCTGAGATTATACCTCTCATGTGCCAGCCATACCTATCGCACAGTAAATGACGTCCTCCATTGTTGATCAGGCAAAGTGATCCTCACCCACTCTGCTATTCGGCAGCCTCCCTTAGCAGGCCGCAAAGAGGGGACACGGCCAGACTAGGGTGTATGGAGCGATCCCTCTGAGGTCATCAGTTAGATGCACAGATTCGAAGCACTGTCCTCGTGTGTTATGTAGGTGTATGTGTGTGTGTTCATTACTCGAAAATTGGCCAGCGACCGCCGAGCAACAGTCACCCGTAGGAGCCTCAAGCGCAAAGAGATCGCTGACTCATTTTTCGAGTCTTCTCAAAATCGACTTCGACCCCCAAGGCGAGTCCCCTCGACATGGAGCCTACACCTTGGTACGTAACCAGCTTTTTATGAGGGGACCTACAGTTTAAGGTGGGTTCCGAACCATCGAAGCCCCGGTATAAGTACATAGAAAAATTTCCATTGGTACCCGGCTCAGGGATCAAACCCCAGACCTCCTGCATGGAAGCCCGACGGGCTATCGCCTGAGCCACCGAGGCTTCGGTCCAAATTAGAGTAATATATAGGCAATATATGAATGAGTATTAAATACAAAGGGAGTATAAGTACAATGGATACTAATTTCAAGATCTCAGGTATGTCTGTCTCTAATCCGACGCCAGAAATGTTTGGTAAAAGCAAGTCAGGGGTAACTCGCTTAGCGCAATGATGGGGGTATACTTAGCAGGTCAGCGGGTGCGAGTCGGGCGATGACCCCTCAACAGATAACTGTGTACCCTTCACCTTCCAGTGTGCAGCGACACTACCCCTCACTCGATTCGAAATTGCTCTAGGCTAGGCCCTCGATACTAGGTACCATGTGCAGATAATTCCTTTGTCTTTCAACTTATATCTATTCGTATTTCAGAAATATGTATCTGTCCGAGAAAATCATTTACATATGCGGAATTAGGTTGTATAATCTAATATAGTAGAAATATAATATATGAACTTTTTATGGATAAATTTGAGATTAATATAATGCAAGAACATATGTAATAGATTCCGCAGTTTCAACTCTACCAACACTTATTTCTTAAAATTGTCTATGTCTTCAACATATTACACTATATTTTATGCATTTCAAATCCTCCCCTCTCTCTCTCTCTCTCTCTCTCTCTATATATATA
>CAKNYM010050492.1:64006-76244 GCA_932195095.1 Andricus curvator | reverse complement strand
TGAAGTAAAATTTCTGGGGCACATGTTAACACCTTTTGGAATAAAACCAGATCCAGACAAAATAAAGGTTATCCATGACTTCCCTACACCAAGAAATTTGAAAGAATTAAGAGGATTTCTTGGATTGATAAACTTTTATACTAAATTTACAAATGAACATGCTCAAGAAATAGTGCCACTTCTTGAATTGCTAAGAGCTGGAAATAAATGGATTTGGGACCTAGAAAAAGAAGATGCATTTAAAAAAGTCAAGAGTTTGTTTTCTGAGTTCATTATTCTCACATATCCTGATTTAAGTAAACCCTTTTACTTACAAACCGATGCGAGCGACGTAGCACTAGGAGCCGTTCTATACCAAACGGACGAAGAAGGGAAGCATATACTCATATCTTTTGCCAGCAGGACTCTCAAAGGATCTGAATTGTCTTACTACACCACGGAAAAGGAACTATTAGCCATAGTGTGGGCTTTGATAAAATTTAGATCCTACGTATTGGGTGCCAAACTAATCATCCGTACGGACCATAAGGCACTCACATTTCTTAAAACCTGCAATCTGGTAAGCGGAAGACTCACTCGATGGATTATGGCGATCCAAGATTATTGGTTTGAAATACAACATTGTGAAGGAAAGAGCAACATAGTTGCAGATACTTTAAGTAGAATGCCTCCCCATGAATCAGGATATCCATTCGACTTGAACGAAGGAAGAATTTTCCTATACGCATTGGCAAAAAGACCTTCATCTGAACTTCAAAAGCGATTGAAAAGCTTCATTCAAGAGCAAAAACAAGATCTCATCCTACAACAAAGGTATAAAGAAATTAAAGAAGGAAAAACAAGAAAATTTGAAATCTACGAAAATCTAATCTACCTAACAACCAACGGAGGAAAGAAACTTTGTCTAACCAGAAGTATTATCTACAATATCATAGACGAATGCCATGCATTATATGCTCACGTGGGTGCTCAACGAGTTTTCAGGATGCTAAATGAGTATTTCTACTATCCTCATTTCTTTAAAACAATCAGAAGAAGATTAGCAAGTTGTGACTCGTGTCAGAAAAACAAAGTCACCAACCAAACTTGTTATGCGGAAATGAGAAACTATGCTCCAAAAAAAACCTGGAGAAATCCTTTCAATCGATTTCTATGGACCCCTGCCAGCCTCTAAAGGTGGTTTCAAATATATTTTGTCGACAATTGATGCTTTTAGCAAAGACGTGAAATTGTACCCAATAAGGAGAAGCACTGCAAAGGCAGCGATAAACAAAATCTTTAACGATTACGTTCAAAAGTTTGGAAAACCTGAGAAGATTGTAACTGACCACGGGACCCAATTTACTTGTGAACAGTGGCTCGATAAACTAAAGGAGGAAGGAGTTCAAGCTGTATTTTCATCAATTCGTCATCTGCAAAGCAATATTGTTGAAAGAATTCACCGAGAACTGTCAAGATTTTTCAGAACCCTAATAAAGGATCGACATAACTCTTGGTGGAATTGGATAAGAACTATTGAACTTTGCATGAACGAAACCCACCACGAAACAACGGAATTCACGCCAATCGAAATCCAGGTGAACAAAAAACCCAAAAGAGCATGGGAAAATTGGCTGAAGCTGCCTCCACTAACTTTCAATATTGGTTACAAGAGGAAAATCTAGATGACCCACGAGAACATCATCTGCAAGGGGAAAAAAAGAGCGGAGGCATTCAATCGCACCCACAAGATCATCAAACTAAAGGTCGGTGACAAAGTCCTACTCAAAATGTTAAATAGATCAGATAAAGGAAACAAGATTCTAGCGAAATTTCTACAAATCTATGACGGACCGTTCGAGATAAAAAAAGAAGTAAAACCGGGGACGTTTATCCTGTGGGACCCCGCAAAAGAAGAAGAAAAAGGGATGTATCATACACAAGATCTTAAAAGATACATGAGAAGAGAAGAAGATAATAAGGCCGAGGAATTAACTATAAAATAAAATGTATAAATATGTTGATAAATTTAAGAAAACTAATTGTTTAAGTGGAAGCGCTAAGAATGCAAAACAATTCTGCATATCAGGAACAGTCGGCTAGATAATAGGATAGTTAATAAATAAGTACCTATGTTAAGCATGAAAACCAACATAAAATAGTTGTAATCGAAAGTTTGAAAAGAAAGAAATACAACAATTACAACAACAACAAAATTATATAAAATAAAATAGAAGAGATAAAAAGACGAACAAAACCAAACCAAACAAATACAATTATCTAAACATAGATGAATAGCAAAAGAATAATACAAAAGAAAAATAATGTAAAGAAAAGAAAAAACTGTAGATTTACAAAAAGAAAAAAATAAGATAGAATAACAATAAAACATAGAAACTAATGAATAAATAAAATATAGGTAAGTTACTATTACACAAGAAATAAAAGTAAAAGAAATGAAATGAAAACCACCACCAGCGACAATGTATACATTAAGAAGGACAACATTAAGATACTCTAAGTAGGTAATACAAATCAAATTTAGTATTCGAATGGCTTTCGATCCAACAGGATCGCGTTTGAAAATATTATTAAAAATTTCACCCGTGTCAAAAAAAAGTGCAAAATAGCGAAACCATAACCCGGGAATACCAATTGTAGGTAAAGAATAATTCTTTTGGTAGGATCTTACCTCAAACACAAAATTAAATAATAAAATAATGACAAAACGAATAAATAAATAAAACAAGAAAAGTACACCATTTTTTTACATGTATGGTCGGACCAACACAACGAATTTTTTAAATATTTTTTTAGACAACGCGTGTTGAAAATGGACCCACATTCTAATAAGAAAATGGTCGAGGAAGGGTCGCAAGTCTACGGGCGCATGTTGATAGGCACTTTAGCCAATTTAACCATCAAAAGCAAAAATGGCACTAGAAGCATATCGGAAAAAGTGGAACATTTCCAACAAAACATAAGAGCGACTAGTTTCAAAACAAAAAACCAAATTATGCAAACCCCAAGATTTGGTTTAGGGAAAAGTCCGGGACATGTATTAAAACAGAGAGGAAATCTACCAATCGTAATGAAAATAGAATAAAGCAGATTCAAAAAGGAAGATATTACTGAACTAATAAAAAAAAGGGACAGACAACATGAAAACTGGATGGAAAACATTATCAAAGAGATGCGAGAATGTGCACAGGAAATGAGTGACAAACTAAAAAAATCACACCAGAAAAGAACAAGGCATAACCAACAAAACAAACACAGCGAAAAATCAAAGAAAACAGAAGAACTATTGCTTGGACAACAAATAGGGGGGCAGTTTTACTCCTTAATCCTGGGTTATGATAACAGGAAAGATTACTTAGAAGAATCCCGTGCATCATCAGTGATAAAAAGTTTATTACTTTATTCACTCACTCTCTATCATCCTCTTTCATCATAACTTAATTTAAGTACATATTGAAAATAAATTAATTTATTTTGAATCAGAAACAAACATCTTAGCTTCTTTCTTTGTTAAACGAAACAATCTTTCAAGAAATTTAAAGACTCTTTCGTTTAGGGGGGCACTAAAGCAGTTCAGAGTATTTTAGAATTTAAAAGTAATAAAATCTATTCACATTGAGAGAAAAATATTTTTACGCTACTGAATGACCTCTCCGAAATTCCTAAACGAAAGGATGATGCATATAGATATTAACACTCCATTACACGCGCTGTATCTGACAGATGCATAGTTAAGCGTTTTTCACCACTGGTTAGGCGCATGGTGCGGGACGTCGTCCAACTCTCTCCTATTCCTCAAACTCGTGTTACTCAACAGTTCTGTTGAGATTTTTTTTTTTTTTGCAGCTTCTTTCTTTTATATTTATGGCCTTCTTTATTTATCTGTGCACCTTTTCACCCGGGAAATGCGAAAAATTCAGTTTTAGTATTTATTTGTTCAATTAACCGATTTGTGTATCTCACAGATACGACGCGTGCATCGGTGTTCCACCAGGGAGCGCGTGTAATGGAATGTTAACGAATGTAGCTATTGCGTGAAACGAGAGCGAATTGAAGAAAACTGGATAATTGCGTGCGCATTCATCAAATGAAAAAGAGGGGATGAACGGGTCTAACGAATGGAGAGACCCACTCGATACGAGGACGGATCGAAGGAAATCACTCGGCGTTTGGTACCGATAACGGCAGGTGCTTTCGCCAGGACGGGCTCCTTGTGCTTTAAAACCAGCTCCAAATTCATGACAGGTCGGAACCTCCGCGCGAAACTTATTCGAAATTTAATGGTTTGGGAATCGTCCAGGAGGATTCAAGTGCTTAAAATAAAGGATCAACAAGTTAATGGTTAGGAATTTATATAAAAAGAATTAATATTAATGAAATTTAATAACATAAATTATGTAGACCGGAAGGAACTTGATTCTTAACATAATATTAAGGTTATTATTTTTCATTAGTGGTATCTAGATAAATGAAGACCAGATAATTTATGACAAATTAATAGAAAATGACTTTTCCTTAACTTTTCCTTAATGGGAACTCAAAAGTCTTCTATATGTGTCTCATAAATAATGCTGACTGAATAAATTAAGTGTAATTAAGATTTTTGAGAATTGGAAAACAGTTGAATTTTGAACCCGTTTAAATATGGGGACTCATTCAATGGGTTTTCTAATATCGCAACCCTAAATAGTACACAATTCATAACTCGCGAATTAAAATCAAAAAAAGGAAAATACTGGAACAATCCTGGACATTCATGACGCTAAATGACATGAAATTCAGTAAGGTTTACGAAAATGAATATTGAGAATCCAAAACAATTAATAAAAAGCTAAATCAATCAGAGAGAAATTTTCAGGAATCCCTTTCGCCTTTGTGATCCCACATCTTTTTTTTCACAAAGTCAATTTACTTAGAGTTGAAATCTTAACCGTGGTCGCTAACAAAATCTTTTATTTCAGATTTAATGCTCTATCAGGATTGGTGCCGATGTATATATTCGGGACCAATTTCCTGAACGGAGAAAATTAAGTCGGTCGAAAAATCAACGGCTATAGACATGTCTCTATAACTAAGATTTAGCAATACAGTTAAATTCAGAATCAACTTAGCCAAAGTATATAAAAAAATCAATACTTGTTAAAGATTGTGGATCTAAAAGCTAAATAATGTTACACTACCTGACCGACACTTTTTTTATTTGTAAACTTATTTTCACACGAATAGCCACATCGAATTGAAAATTTGGGATAATAAATAATAAGCACTAAGAAATGCATCCGTGAGGTAGGTCTCCGGTCACATGACCCACTTGTCACATGACCTTAAACGAAATACTAATTTTCAGAAGTAGATCTTTTGTGATTCAAATTCTTATATCTCTTCAGATATCTACATGATACTTTTATTTAGATATGGCCGTAAATAATGATTGTATGGCACGTGCTAGGCTTTTTCCTCACGTTGCGCATGATAATAGATTGTAAATTTATTAATTTTAAGGAATCACTGTCACCTTTCGAATATTGAAGCGAGTTAAATGAAATGAAGGTATGCTAGTTACTAGAAAGACTAAAGGTAGTTGTGCCAAAAATCAGATGTCTGAAAAAAACAGTTTTTCTATTATTTGAAGAATGAAAGAATCAAAATAATATTACTGAGGAAGGCATTTTCAATACTTATTGTAACAGTGATTTTCGCCGTTCAGCTTTTTGTTGCTATGGCTTCTTACAAAATTTTGGAAAATGGCTCAATTTTAGTAATTAGTGTCTTATTTTTTCGAGAAAGATATGAAGATTGTTTACTTATTTTTAAAATTGGAAATAATAAAGTTGGAAGGCATGTTTTTCAACAAAAGAGCTATTATTTATTGAAATTCAATTTTTTTTTAATTTTTGAAAAGGGACAGTATGAAAAAATTCTACCACAAAAACTTAAAGATACTTATTTCTTGTAAGTTTTTAATTTTTTCATGAAAACTAAAAGTTTTTCTTTCCTACACTGAAAAAAATGGTTAGTTGTGACAAGAAGCTCTTTATTAGTAGAGATGGTATTAGATGCGACAACCACTTCGACGGTAAAAGTAACTAACCAGTTTAGTACGGCAACAAGTCGCCGTTAGTAATCCTACGTACGTTATACAAGTAAGGATAGTAATTCCAGTCCCAACAAATAAAGTAGTCACATTCACCACCAATTTATTTTCCAAGAAATAAAAGTAGTAATAGTTACAAGTTTCCCTTTTTGGCGACACTGGCAGAACTGAAACCTGAGCAGTGCTGCCAACATTCGCATCGAAATATCGCGTCATGTTCTCGATCGTCGCCATTTTCATCTTAACCTTTTTTTTGTGAATTGTGCAGTAGTGAAGACCGTGAAGACTATCGCATTCATCTACATTTTCTAATAGACTTACTACTACTGCAAGTCTGCACTTTTAAATATTGAAATTATAGTGGTTTTTCATTAACATCCCAATGGGCGTGTGGGTGTATTTTGACATGACGTCTTATCAGGACCTGATCACTTTAGGAAGTCATGAGGACGCTCTTGTGTCCAGCAATTAGAAATTATAGTAAAATCTACTATAATTTCAATATTGAGAAGCACTAACTTCGCAATAGTCCACGAGCCAGTAATTTTAATATTAAAATTTTCTAGTTTCAATAGTAAGGACTACTCATTTAAATAGTGAAACTCACTAATTTTAATAGTAAGGACTACTATTTCAAATAACAAAACTTACTAATTGTATTTGTATTTATTTATGGAAAGTTCCTAGGGCTAAGTAGCCCTACAAGGAACAGGTGATACATATTATAATTAAAATGTGATGGCGATCGATTTGACGATTAAAAAAAAAATAGGTATTTAACAAGAGTAAAGAACTAAACTATAATACAAATAATTAAATTCGGGCTATCAAACGAAGGATACTATAAATAAACATACGCAAATATACATACTTAAAAGTAAATACGCATTCATACACATACTTATATATATTTTAATTAGGAATTTAAGTGTTACCAATGTGTGATTCCGAGACTAGGATTTAATGTGCTAAATAAGTAAACAAAAAGGAGTTTTCTAAAGTGAAATTGTGAAGGTGCGTTTCTAATGGCAGTAGTAAGGAATGACTATGGGGCGCCGTTATGGGCGTGGCCTAATCGCCCTCTCTACCCCGCGCCCCGCGACTGTCGGCGCCGCGTCGCCGTAGATAAGACTGAGTAGGAACAGTCTACGTAGTTGGAGAGGGGGAAGGGGTCCCCGTCTGGAAGATTTTGGGTCTTCTGACGTCACACAGGGAGTTTCCAAACGTGAAAATGCAAAAGGGAGGAGAGTGGAGATAGGAGATTCCCGCCTGGCGAGTTCAGAGCGCTGTGACGTAATACTGTTCGGGGTTTCCCCGGAGAAAAGAAGATATTTAAACTATTTTTAATATTTTTAAGTGAATGAATAATGTTTTCCAACTACATATTTTTTAATAAAAGGATTTAATGTTCATTACTAATGGAAAATAACGTTATAAAAATAATTATCTAAAAATAGGAGAATGATAAATAATAAGAGTAACAGTTTTTGTTTAAACCTATGAAAATAGGTTTATTCAATTTTTCTCAAAAAAACCTTACATCGAAATAGGCCTAGTAAAACTGTTTCATATTTGTCAAGATTCTGAACCTATCTTAGAGTTAAATATGTATACATAAAAACTAAAGATTACTTTATAACTCATTACATTTTTTATAGTCGGTGATATCGATAATTTTCAACTTGAAATTTCCAACTCCTTCTTCCACAAAAACACACACACGCGCGCGCGCACACACACACAAACATATATACATAGAAATACGTGCGTTGTCAATCATATATTATAACCTAAGACGATTGTAAAACAGAGAGAGAGAGACAAAAAAAAGAGAAACGATGCGAGCAGACGAATGACTCGTAAAACCATAGATATAAAATACGCATAACGTAATAGTATAATTTATTGAAATCTTAAAACATATAAAATATTACAATGAGATTAAAGTAGATAAGACAAACAATAATAGGATGGATATTTATAAAAGATATAATGTAGCGAGTTGTGACGAACAAGATTGAACGCATGATGCAAGATGCGTATTAATTACCCCAGGATCATAATACCGACCTTGAAGCACATCTTTTGGTTGTGGGAAAACCCATAGCTGTCAAAGTACGTTCCTCGGCCATTTTTACTCACGTGCATAGCAATCCAGTGTGATCCAGGTTTCTTTGCCCCGTCAAGGTTGGCAACGATACAGGCCGGTCTCATCCAAATTTTCGGAATTCGATCTGCTGGAAACACCCCAGTTGGCAAATTTGGTAATAAGTGATTTACTTCACGTGGTGTAGATTGCTCATTGATTTTGTTCATGGATCTCTCATTTTTGCCAGCAAGCGTACGCAATGTCACCAACTCTGCTGGAGGTTTACTGATGGTCAAAGTTTTGATTTTGTCGATTGAAGACAAGCTCTGATTATGGTTGGGGGTCTTTCGAAACATTAGTCCATCTTTCCTCTGATTCTGTAACCAGTTTTTTAGTTTAAAAGCATTATTCAGAGCAGATGTGAAGATTTCTCCCTTTTTTACACCATGATGGAAACAGTACTCGGTAGTAATATTTAACTTTTTGAAAGCAGGACAAGTTAATTCCTCCAAATTAACAATTTGTCTACTCATAATATTTTGCAAAAGTTTAGCCTTCTCCCGCCCGCGTGTGTATATCTCACCTGCTGTTTTAGCGACTTCTCTGAGGTTTGAGTGCAAATGCTTCACTGGGACGTCTCCCTCGAAACACTCGATCCCATGGTAATAGCAAGTGAGCCAATTATTTGGTTGTCTTGTTCGGTCAGGTAGGTCTGAAAACGGGTGTGGTGGTGCCGATATCCAGTGTGCAATATAATTTCGATCCACAGAAACTAGAGCCACTTCTTTAGCGATAAAATTATCTTCGAGACTTCGGAATCCTCGAATATCTATCACGTAGTCCATATCCTCTTCTTGGTAAGAAAGTGTATGTGATGGTAGAGTTGGCGACAAAGAGTTTAGGTGGACGATAAACGAGAGACCGCTATGATGTAACTAATCAAGACGACAGTGTCCGATTAAATGAGCGCTGATAACAGCTCGCTTGTTTGCTTAGGACTGATGCTGCTCGTCTACACAGGTGTTTCAGGAAGTAAAATGATTTATGATCACAGATTCTGAGAACTGGACGTTAGATCTTATCCTCCAAAGTCCACAATAACTTGTCTGGACGCGTCTATTTCTAAAACGTTATCGTATTCAGCGTAAACAAGGCAGTTTATCGTCTTGGCGAGTGCTTCCTCAAATCTCACCTCGATGCGAAGACTTCCATGTTTTACAAGATTCCAGTGAGAATGACAGTTTGCAGATAGGTCTGGTGTGAGATCAAAAGCAAAAAGACAGTAACCGTTGCCGTAATCATAACGGTCAATGGCATTGCCCTCGTTTAGAAAATGAATACCAGTTCCAGAAAATAGAGTGTGATAAGCGTCAACATAAAGATGCTCTTTCGTAAAATCTGGTTGTAATGGTTTTGAGGGAATTTGTGTACCTTCAACATAAAGGGATAAAAAGTTAATTTTATAATTTTTTTAATTAAATGGGTTGCGATCCTTATTTCCGTTAAATGCTCTATTCTCGACAAAACCGATAATTACTCTTTTCGGTAGCTGGCCTAGAATCACATTGTGTAGAGTATCACCGTGAACTCCAGCGTGTAGAGTGAGTGTCTTGACTTCGACCCTTGTAATTGGATATTCTGCCGTTCCTTGAGAAAGAGCTTTTGCGTGTGCAAGTAGAACTCCGGGGCTTATTTTCGACCTTCGAACTAAAAGTGTTGCTTCCATGATATGCAGACGGCACTCGTTGGTAGAATCCATGAGGCAAAAAGAGTCTTTTGTTCGAACAAACCGAAGACGCATTTCGACTCCGTTGAGAAGAAATTTGTTCTAGTTGAAAATATCGCAATGCAAATGACCGATAAGGTCCAATGTCTCGCCTGCACCAAATAATCCTCGACGGATGTCGAAAACTGTACGTTCTGTTGATAAATCGTCCATTTTTCCCGCCGTGTCGGCATACCACAGGACTGACGTTAGATGACTCTTTTTTGCGGCTGGTCCATAATTGAGTAATGTTTCGATGTATGCTCTGTATGCATAAGCATTGTTTGGTGGGGATACGAGTTTTTGATTGAAGTACACATCCACCTGGTTGAACATTGAGTGAAGTAGATTTTTTACCAGGTGCGACTTTGTCCAAATTCGTAGCATTTGCTGAAGTTTTTTCTGGAGCTTGTAACTTGACTTTTATACTGAGCATCGTATGTGCGAGATCGATGTATTCCTCGCCGTGACCGGGAATGACGAATTCTATCGGAGAATCGTCCGTCAGGGAGGAAACGGGTTTGTAATGGATCCATTGCGAACTCTCTAAAGAAGTTTGAGCTGGTGATAGCGAAAAAAGGTCCAATTCAGTTTTTAAACATTCATTAGAATGTGAATGTAAAAAGGACATTACTTAATTTTACTTATTTCCGAAAATATCAATAATTTGATTTTTCCCACTGAATAAACTCCCACGCTTCTGCCTTTTTGTAACCTTACTCGCTGTCCTCGTCTTTGTTTTCTTTTTCTTATTTTTATTTGTATTCTTCTTTTTATTATTTTTCACTTTACTTTGTCCTATTCTCTTTACTCTTTTTTTAGTATTCCTCTTACGTTTTACTCCCGCGATACGCGATCCACAGAGCGCGCTATTCAACTGAGCGCCTACATTTTTTGCGGCGAATTTATAACCAGATCCACTCATAAGATTTTCAAATTTATCAACTCCTTTTTTTTAAGATTCTCTCTAGACTCTTTAAAACGGTTGTTAAATGCTTTTTTAAGAGGAATATTGTTGTCAACATCGTTTAAAACATTAACTCCTGTGCGGAAGGCCTCCTTACCGACTGTACGTGCACCGCGCGCAAATATCGGTAAAACTTGCCGAAAAAGTCCACCAAGAAAACTTCCTATTCCATGTCCTCTCTGATATCTCGAACCGACATTAACTTTTGAAATACCCCCTCCCCCTGCTTGTGTTGTATAATATTCTACGTAATGACTCATTATCTGTTCATTTCTTTCCCTAGTTTTTTTCTTCTTCTGCTTGCCTTGTCCACATACACTATACACACAGACTCTATATATTTTTTTTTAATCAATTCGTTTAAAATGAAGTGTGACAGTCAGAGTGCCAAACTCGAATGGTATTGGTAGTCCGGGATGAACTCTTATATCTATTTCCACTGTACGAAATTCAGAATGTAAAAGAGGTATGTAATTAGGTGAAGCAAACTGTGTAATTTGTGTAGATGCAAATACGTAATTTTGAGTTGAAACAGGAATTATTCGTAACAGTGGTGTTTGAACATCACCCGTGATTCGTGGTTCACATATATCACAGTAAATAAACATTTTTTCAGAAAGACCCCGAGCTAGGCTAGGTGGGTTATTAGCAAAGTGGGTGGTTTCAGCAGATATCAATTCCTGCGGTGCGAAACCGAGAATGCGAGATACTTTTTCACTAATTACAAAAAAGTGACGTCCACTTATTTCACAAGTATTTGAACAAATTTTTTCAATTTTTACATAGCAATCTTCTTCTTCTTTAAAAATTAGTTTCACATGACCACGTCCAACCGCTGTATCGTTTATGGCTTTAACGAGATCGCTTATCTTTCTGTAAACACCAGGTCGAAAGAAAGAGACTAGTGGTTTCTACCAAAACCCATCCAACACATTACTTTTATAACTTTTTCTAATTTCGTTATCTTCAACTTCATCAAGTTCAGTGTCAGTTTTCATTACATAAGGCAGTGAAAATTTATCAAGCAAGTCTTTTCCAAGCATTTTCAGCTCTTGACTCTCGCCCTGAATCAGATTATCATCATCATCGGTTTCTTCTACTACTTCTTTAGTTATTTCACTAACATTTGACAGAATAACTACACGATTTTCCATTGAATTTGATGAATCGTGTCTCACATGTAGAAATGTTCGGGGAAATTGAATTGCCGCAAGTCCTACAACCCAACGACCATGCAGGCGAATTTCGTGCGGGAGTAGAGTTGTAAAACGGGCGTTACTGTTATTTGGAAAATACTTCATACTACTGTTACTCGGTAAAATT
>CAKNYM010050492.1:0-54006 GCA_932195095.1 Andricus curvator | reverse complement strand
TGTTTTTTTCAAATAGTTGCCGAAACAATTGCGATATGAATTTAGTAGTTTTATTATACTTAATAATAAAGGAATAGGATATATAAGAAGAAAAACTACATCATTTTTACGTGATAAAAAATTCGATTTATTCATTAAGAAAATTGTATGTATTTGAATAAGTAGACAAATAATGGAAATGCGATGGGTGTAACATACATTTTTTATGACGATATCAAATTGTTTAAAATACTGCACAAGATTTACATTATTAGTGATTGTTTTCATACAAGACAAAGTCTTTTTTCATACAAGTCATCACTCATATACTTTTTTCATATACATTTCATACACATATGCACATATTATTCACATAGAGGTTTAGAAAAAATATATATTATCATGACTTGTCATGAAAACATAGTTAATATGTACAAAACACACACTTTATACGGACAAAAGTTTCGAAAAAAGTTTTTTAGTGTCACACGTTTGTTTTTTAATTTTTAAGGCTACCGACATCCTTCATTTCACTAGCGATGAAACTGTGCAACACCACAGTTAATTCGAGAAAAACTATATCAAGATATAGTTCAACAAATGATGAGGGTAGTTTATTCTTCACTTGTTCCTTGAGAAAGTCGTATTTTGCCTTGACAAGATGCTTGATAAATTCATCTGATGGATTTTTCATATTCTCCGACTTGAAGTAATTACACAATTCTTCCAAAAGTATATTTTTACAATGCTCGACATCAGCCACAATCCTCTCGAAACGTCTAACTCGTTCATCGACACAAACGACCACGTTGACAAGCCCTTCAAATGTGGGCATTTACATCACGACTCCTTGTGAATATTTAGCTTTTTTTCCTTTCAGCTCGCCACTTGCTCCTCTGCATTCGTCATCCTCGTTGATTTTCTCAAGCAAAACAACTTTTGCAGAGTATGATGTAGTAAACACAAGCTGGTATCGGTTTATAACAATCGGCAAAGTCCCACTAGTATTAGTACATCCATCTTCGAAAAATGACGCAATTAGGTCAAATTTATTTACTAACTGTGTCCATTCTGACAGGCTTAAAGATAATCCTCGTGAACAATTGCCAAGTAATCGTATAACTGGTTCAAAACGGCCATCGGGTTGAATTTCCAAACCAACAAAGAGTTTTTTTGAAGCAGAATTGTTTAACTCGTAAGCCGTGGACAGAATAAGATGATGCGGACGTGAATTTTTCACTTTTTTAATAACTTCACTTTCAGAAGATTTTTCTTCGTCCACCACTTTTCGCTTTTTTACAACATTTTGTTGTTGTAAAACGTTTTGTAAAGAAGATTCACTAGAATCTTGACCATCGCTGCCACTCATTCTTAACACTTGACTTTGAGACTCAGACATTGTATGGTTTAGAAACTAGGTGTATGGTGCAACTGCTACATATATGAGATTACCTCGAGTTTTTATAGATAAGCAGTCCTCTCCTCCGCCTCTCTTCACAGAACGGAAACCAGATTGGTGAAGGGGATTAGGGCCGTACTTCACAAATGTGGATCTAATATTTTTTTCTTGAGAAAGTACCAACAAATTTTTGAAATTTTTTATTATTCTCATTTTAATTTATTTATTGTTAAAAACTGTATTGTTCAAATGAATATTTTTGTTTTTACACTAGAGTATATTCTACATCAAATTTTTCTTTCGACTCATACTTCTCTCTCTCTCTCTTTCCTCTTACAGATACTATGTTAGTGTGTGTGTGTGATTCGAGTTGTGCCTATCAATTTTGTAAATGTTGAAAAAGTGCTACAATACGTTAGAAGAGAAGTAAAAATTTTGGTATCCTTGTTTTTTCCTGAGTCCTCCTATCTCGTGAAACTCTTTCACACCCGTATCTCAGTTTTTTTTTGTAATAGGTGGGCGAGGATGAGAGAAAGAGCAACTGCATAGGTACAATAGAAAACCTAAGTCTATAAATGGGAGGACCTTATCTGAAAAATTTTCAGATGTTTTCAAACCTTCAGAATGAACGCACTAACCATCGTTCTCGCGATTCTCCGTAAAACATTTTTAATGCTTGATTTTCCGAATGTTTCGGTACAAAATATAAGTTCGTATGTGCGCGTGTTAGTGGGATTTTGGGGTATTAATCGCCTCAGATCGATCCCGATAAGGGATGAGCATCGGGAAGGCGAAGTGCGAGAAGCATTAGACTTCTTAGCGGGTCGATTAAATAGTTTAAATGACATTGACAGTGATGATAATAATGACGATGATGATGGTTGGGACCAAGTGTTGGCTGACATTAATAGCGAGGAGACACCCGAAAGTTCAGTGAAAAGAATGTGCGAGTCGATTCAGACACTGGGATATGTTATCGCGGAAGGTCTTAGCCAACAGTTTTTACAAGAAAACGAATATGTAGAGTTTGTCAAATCCCAAGTCTTAGGATTTTGGGGGGCAATAAAATTGCGTAAAATGGCTCAGGTGTGTGGTTGTGAAGTGGCATCTCTCAACACGTTGATTCGCGAGATGGGATTGAACCCAATGGTGAATCTTTTAAACGACGACTGGGAGGATGCTCTAGCTGACATCGACGTACCACCATGTAAGTAATTTTTAAAAATAACTTATTCCCATTATTAACTGTCATGAAATAAATTTTTTTTTTAATTAAAAAAAAAATTTGAAACCATATTTTTTTAAAAATATTGTTTGGGTAAAATTTTGAAAAAAAAAATTCAAACAAAAAATTTTTGGAAAAAAAATTTTTGAAAACAAAATTTGAAAAAAAAATTTGAAAACAAAAATTTGAAAAACAATTGTTGGAAAAGTTGTTTGATAAAAATTGTTTGAAAAAAAAACCTTAATTATAGAGAACGCATCGTGACTAGAAAAAAGTACCCCCGTGTTGGATTTTTTAGTGAAATTTTTCTAAAATTTTTAGCTGTGCCAGAGGTGATTTTGCTCGACGATGACGAAAACCCCGCAGGTATGGAGGTGGATAATGTGGGGGTGGATGAGGAGGAGATGGAGGAAGAAAGAGCCGTTCTTTTCCCCGTGATTCCACGGAGAAGAAGAAATCCGAACTCTCGCGATCGGTTCAACTTTGACCGTTTTGAAGCAGGTCCCAGCAGGGTGAACGAGAGACAAAACCTGCAAGTTGAATATAATATTTGATTATTCTGAACACTGTTAAAATTTTGTTTGAAAGTAGTAATAAGAATCGGTTTTGAATTTCTTTTACTTTTGTTGACTTGTATAATGTCTTATATTATATTAATTTAATGAAATTGTTTTTTTTTTTATAGACGCTGATACCACCGATTTATCCAAATCATTGAATGGTCAATTTGGGGGTGGTGTCAACGTTGGAGAATAACCTGTAGGAGCTCTTCAACATAGAAGTTTTCCCGAGCTGGAGGAGGAAAGCGATTCCGAAAAGGAGGAGAGTGAACCGCTTCCTAGCACATCGAGTGGGCTGACATCAAAAAGAAAAGGTCAGAGTTTTAATAATAACATAGGAGGGTGTATGTCGAGTATGAGAGTTGAGAAATCGAGATCAAAGTTAAAATCCCGGACAAGAGTCAATGTCCGGTCGAATGGCTCGAAAGTTCATTTAAAGAAGTTTTCGATCGCGTAATTCGTAATTAACCACCAACTGATAAGGTGGGAATTAATTTTTACGCTAATAGTTTTACGCAGAAAGAAGCAGGTCTCTCATTTCAGTATGAGAGGGATCTCGATTTTACAAAAATATGGGATCTGGTTTTTTCTGTGACTCAGAGTGTGGAAAAGTTTTGTCTCGACGATAGTTTCCGTATTGTAGTTATTCGCATAGAGGTACCTATCGGGCGTGGTTATGCCGATTTGAATCTGAATAGTCTAAAAAAGAGATCGTTAGTAACTATAGCTAATAACGATAATTTATGTCTACCGCGCGCAATTGTGGTCGGGCGTGTATATGTGAAGCGTGGCAAGGAACGTAGTAAAGAAGCGCAAAAGGTATGGGATTCAATTAGAAAGAAAACTTCTACTCATCAAAAAAATTTGGCAGAAGAATTAGTGCAGCAAGCTGGTGTTAGAATACCAGCAGAAGGTTGTGGTGTCCCGGAAATGTTAAAATTTCAAAAATATCTTGCACGTGAGCAAATAGCTCTTATAATTTTTGATTTCACAAATTTAGGTAATGGCATTGGAAAACCCTTATTTCACGGAAGAAGTGTCATTACTGAAAGGGGTGAAAATGTTCGTCACGTAATTAATATCCTTCACTCTAATGTGAATAACGTGGGGCACTAAAACCTAATAACAAATTTGACTGGGGCCGCTTCCAATGTACTTTTTTGTATTGAGTGTAACAAGGCGTACGCGAAACTCAGTGACCATAGATGTAAACACAGATGTAGTTCTTGTTATAGAAAGCGTCCTTGTTCTTCAAGAATTAATTGACAGGATCAGCTTGAAACCAAGAAGTGTGATGATTGTTTACGTAGTTTCGTAAATATCGACTGTTTCAATTAGCACATTTCTCCAGATTTTTATTCCAAGGGAAAAAGTATCTGTAGTGTTTGGAAATTTGCACAGGGTGTACAAAATTAATAAATTTCGTGAAAAATAAAGACCATCAGTGTGGTTTCACATATTGTAAAGTATGTAAAACAACACGTGGATATAACCATGAGTGTTTTATACAACCTGTGAAAAATGAAAAACCAACTGATCCAGTAATATTTATCTTTTACGATCTTGAGACCCAACAAGACCAATCAGTTGAAGGTGATCGCACTACAAACGTTCATGTTGCGAATCTGTGCGTTGTCCATCAAGTGTGAACACTGTGGTCTTGTTCGAAAATTTATATTTAAAGGGGAAAAATGTGTCGACAACTTTCTTGATTTTGTACTTAGACCAGTAAAAAATTTCAAAAGAATAACATGCATTGTACATTATGCAAAAAGTTTCGACGCACATTTCCTCTTGAAAAATTTGGTCAAACGTGATGAGTGTTCTGGTAAAAAAAAGCCTAAGATTACAATGAACCAATCAAAAAATCTTTTAATAGAGGTCAATAAAACCAGGTTTATTGATAGCCTCAATTATTTGCAAATGGGTCTCAGTCGATTACCAGCAGCATTTGGACTTAAGGGTAAAAAAAGGTACCTTTCCCCATCTTTTTAACACCCCTGAAAATCAGACTTACGAGGGTGAGTTACCTGATTTAAAATTCTATTCGCCAGACTCCATGTCAGAATCTCAGAGAGTAGAATTTTTAAAGTGGCATCGGGAAAAAAAGGCACAACCCGATTATAAGTTCATTTTCGAAAAACAATTAGTCGATTATTGTGTAAACGATGTCGACATTCTTCGTCGAGCCTGTCTGGAATTTCGTAAGAAATTTTTAACAGTCGGTAACGTTTGCCCGTTTACCGAGTGTATCACTACACCATCGGCTTGCTCACTAGTTTATAGAAAAAATCACCTCGAGGAAAATACAATTCCTATTATTCCAACTAGGGGTTATAGATGGGCAGACCCTCAGTCAAAAAAGGGAGTAGAGTGGTTGTTGTGGGAAGAGCAACAACGTGGTTTCAGTATTCACCATGCTGGTAGAGGCCGGGGATATCGAGTTAAGGAAGGTATGCTAGTTCACGGCTTTTATGAAGAGCAAGAAAGCGGGTTACAGCATATCCTTCAATTTCAGGGCTGTTTCTGGCATGGTTGTGAACGTTGTTTCCCCGACAATCGCGATAACCAATTAAATAGCTCGGATGAGAGTCTTAACGCTCGATTTGAGCGAACACGTGCGTTGACTCAAAAACTGAATCGCAGTGGGTATATTGTAACAGAGATGGGGGAGTGTGAATTTGATAGATTGAAACAAACTGATGCCAACCTAACAAATTTTCTCTCTATGCATCCTGTTTTAATAAATGAACCGTTAAATCCTCGTGATGCATTTTGTGGGGGACGCACGGGTAATACCCGCTGCTATTATGTTGTAAAAGGTGGGGGAAAAATGCTCTACCTCGACGTGTGCTCATTATACCCAAAAGTGTTGAAATCCGGTAAGTTCCCAATAGGTCATCCGGATATATACATAGGTGATGAGTGTGAACTATTAACGGGTAGCAAGAATTTAGATATTTCAAAAGTCGAAGGATTAATTAAGTGCCGAATCCGTCCACCACAGACGCTCTATTACCCTCTCTTACCTTCACGTTTCCACGGTAAACTCATGTTTGCTCTTTGCCGTGAGTGTTGTGAGAAGTTAGAACAGGGCAAATGTACCCATGAGGGAGCTTTACGTGAGTTTGAAGGTACATGGGTTTCTGATGAACTCAACAAAGCTGTCGCAATAGGGTATAAAATTGTTAAAATCCAAGAAATCTGGCAATATAAAACTACTCAGTACAACCCTAGTACCGATGAAGGTGGTCTTTTCGCTAAATATATCAACATGTTTTATATAAGCAAGCAAGAGTCTGAAGGTTGGCCCGGGGTTGTATTGATGAAGTTTCAAGGCAAAGACATTTAGACGAGTTGAAGGAAAAAGAGGGGATAGAGCTTGACCGTGCGAAGATAGAGAAAAATCCAGAGTTGCGTGCTGTTGCTAAGTTATGCTTAAATTCTTTTTTGGTAAATTCGGTCAGAAGGAGAATTTACAACAAACTGTAATTATTAAAAAGCGTGATGATCTGTTAAAGATAGCATGCAATCCTGAGATAGAGGTGAAAAACTCTATCATTGCAAATGACACAACGTTGTATGTTAGTTGGAAATATAAAAAGGACACCTTTTCACCCTCGCCACTAGCAAACATTGTGATTGCAGCTTATACTACAGCTCAAGCACGGTTAATCCTCTACGAGTACCTGGAAAAACTCGACCGTCGTGTGGTATATTATGATACGGATTCGGTAATTTTTATAGACAGGAATAATCCGGATGACTATAAACCACCGATAGGTAAATTTTTAGGAGATTTAACTGACGAACTTGAAGTTTACGGTGTCGGGAGTTACATTCGATCCTTTATCTCTGGTCGTCCTGAATTTTACGCATATATCGTCACATCACCCGATGGTACTGAAAATACAATGTGTAAAGTCAAAGGGGTCACTCTGAACTATAAAAACTCCCGGGCTGTAAACTTCGAGTCAATACGGAAACTAGTGGTTGAAAATGCTCAACCCATTTAGTTAACCTATCGAGCCATTCGAAGGACTCCAGTGCATGACATCATCACAAGGACGGAGAACAAAATTTGCAGAGTCGTCAATTTAAAAAGACGACAAATTGAAAATTTTGATTCTCTTTCATATGGATTTAAAAAACCTCGATTTTGAAAATATATTGTATATTACGACATATATTTCTGTATGTTTTTATTATTAACTCGGCCTTTAACTGGACTTTTGTTTTTGAATATTCATGTATGTATTTTTAGATATAAATATTTTTGATACTTATGATTTGACAAGTTTACTAATGTGTATTTTATATGTTACAGCATATCAAATTTGGGAGACTTCTGATGAATCCTTAGATGGATCGTATTCAGATTCATCCATCCCGTGCGGCCAATCCGTAGATCGTCCCTTCAGAAATAAACGGAGGAAGAAGAAAATTAGTTTATTTAAACCAAAGATATGTAGCACCCCAGTGTATGAAAGTGGGGATGAATATGATGAGGGTGACACTTTTGAATCATAATTTTAATGTAAATAATGTGTGTGTGTGTGTCTACGAATGTGTTTATTTGTGTGCCTGTATCTGTGTGTAAGAGTATGAGAGATAATTGTAAAAATGTAAAATAGAATAATGTTAAGGTATCATACGGATAAAATTATATTCTAAGGATTTTTTCAAATCGGAACTGTAGATTCATTAGAGTGTTATCTAAAGTTTGGTACAATTAAAAAAAGACTGACCATTTCGAAGTTGAGATCGGAAAAATACAATAAAACAATATTGACAAGTTTGAAAACGAAAATCTACCCTCTTATTATTTATCCTTCTCCTATTTTTAGATAATTATTTTTATAAAGTTATTTTGTATTAGTAATGAACATTAAATCCTCTTATTAAAAAATATTTAATTGAAAACATTAATCATTCACTTAAAAATATTAAAAATCGTTTAAATATCTTCCTTTCTCTGGGGAAACCCCGAACACTATTACGTCACAGCGCTCTGAACTCGCCAGGCGGGAATCTCCTATCTCCACTCTCCTCCCTTTCCCATTTTCACGTTTGGAAACTCCCTGTGTGACGTCACAAGACCCAAAATCTTCCAGACGGGGACCCCTTTCCCCCTCTCCAACTACGTAGACTGTTGCTACTCAGTCTTATCTACGGCGACGCGGCGCCCACAGTCGCGGGGCGCGGGGTAGAGAGGGGGATTAGGCCACGCCCATAACGGCGCCCCATAGTCATTCCTTACTACAAATGGTTATAGGGAGTTTATTCCAAAGGCGAGCACCACGAATAACAAAAAACATTTGCATTTTACTCGTGCGGTGTGTAATTGTAATAGTGAGGATTACTACTTTAAGTAGTGAGATCAACTAGCTTGTTTGTAAGACTAACTAATTTGATAGTAAGACTTACTAACTAAAGTAGTAAGGCGTACTATCTGAAAATAGTATGTACCATCGAAAGTTGTCGCGATAATAACAAGTAAAGTGGTAAGGACAACTACTACCAATCTTACGAATAAAAGTAGTAGCCCCAACCAGTTAAATAGCAGCGGCATATATTACAAACTAAAGTAGTTAGCCCTACTACTTTATTAGTTGTCCCAACCAACTATTTTTTCAGTTTAAGGTGTCATCTATAAACTGCGTTACCAAATTTGGGATATCCCCCCCCCCCGCCAATTCACTTTTTCTCAATATTAAATTTTTTTTCATTTATTATACTTTAGGGTACGTTATATTTCAGTAAATAACTTTTAATTGTTTTCCATAATTGTTAAATAAATTCCTGAAAATTATAAACAATATAATTGTTTAAAAAATAACTTTTTTAAAAAATGAAAAAAACTCCTGGAGATATTTTCCAGATGAATCCAAGGGTATCTTTACTTTTTCGATAGGCCTTTTAGTTTAATTTATAATAAAGGCACAAGTCTGAAATCCATATGCTGCATGGTGCAACATCAAGGATTGAACGTTGAGGGGATAGGAACAATAGATAGCTTATCAATTATTGATAAGTGTAGGTTGTGAAAGCTTGCCTAATAACACTGTAATTGTTTCAATAATTTGTTTATTGCAAAAATTGATAAAATGCTTAGAGATATGTTACTAAGGAATCTGCTTATGTCCTTGAAATTTCTTTCCGACAATACTTTTATTTATAATGGAGACACAATGTTTAATAACAATGTAATTGTTTAAAAAATGACTTTCTTAGGAAAATAAAAAAAACGCCTAGAGATATTGTTGAGACGAATTCAAGGCTATTTTTAGTTTTTCGGTAGGACTATAACTGTATTTTTAATTCTGTACACTGCTGAACTGCTTGGAATTTCACTATCAGGAAAGTGAATTAAAAAAATTCACTTAAATTTAAGAGTATTCAAGTGAACTCTAAGCAAGAGAATTCGATGGAATTGAAAAGAATTCAAAAGAATATAAAGTACTTCCAACGGATGAAATCGAATTATAAGAGGAAATCAAGGAAATTAGAACGACTTGAAAGCAATTCATCACAGTGAATCCCAGAGATATTTGTTGTCTGAAGCTGAATAAATAATAATAAATAGTGATAATAAATAATTGAAATTGGCTACAACCCAGTCCGTAAATGGTGGGGTAAAAAACCAGGCTTTGCCCAATATGTCAAATCATACATACTGCTCTTATCAGATCACTCCATTGCATTACAAAAATTTGTCCGTGACTAATGATATAAACCGAAACAGCCCCGCCCGTGCAGGCATTGCGCCGGTTGGCCCTACTGCAACAAGTTTTCTGGTCGGATCCAGGCCGTGTTACCCCTGGTTGGGTTTCATGCCCAGGAACCGGTCGGTATCCGGCCGGGCTACATTTTTCTCGAATCACCTAGTCGGGAGCCGGCCAGTTACTGGCCGGGACAACCTTGGTTAGATTTCATGGTCGGGAGCCGACCGGGCACTGGTCAGAATACTTTTTTTGTAGAAATTACACATTTTTTAAGAACCGTGACATTATCAAAGACGTAATTACGGATATTAGATGAATTATTATTTGAAAAGTATAATTTAAAGATTTATTAGATCAGTAAAACAGAAACTAGCTCTTTTAAATTCTTAAAAAAAACATTTGTTTTTTCCAATGTCTTAACTTAATAAATAAAACTTTTATCTCTTTCAAATACACACTTTCAAATTTACCGCCATGTCTGACGCCTTCTGCGCTGGCTTCGGCGTAGA
Source organism: Andricus curvator (assembly GCA_932195095.1). Classification (NCBI taxonomy): domain Eukaryota; kingdom Metazoa; phylum Arthropoda; class Insecta; order Hymenoptera; family Cynipidae; genus Andricus; species Andricus curvator. The sequence continues at coordinate 43,609 of CAKNYM010050492.1, read as the reverse complement.
AACTTGTAAGTTTCAGTTTCGAACCTCGAACGAGAATCCACGCGTCGTCTCCTCGAATTTTGCAAATAAAATCGCGATCCGTAATTAAAATCAACCTTATTTCAGCAATCAGTTTGGAAACCTCACACACTGCGCGGATAATTAGTATTTTAAATGAAATTATAGTGTTGTGTATTCATTTTTTTCTTTCTTCCTTCCTAACCTCAAATCACCACGTGGTTTCCAAAATAAAACAATTGCTAGGAGATTCTAGCATCAATTGAGGCGCCGGATGCAAGAAGGAGATATAGAATTATTTTGCTGGAGTGGGGAGGCCCCTGAGCACTTGAAACTAAAGTATTCAGTTTTAATTTTTGAAATATATATCCTGAGTGAAAATTTAATTCCGCATCTTTTTCTCCTTCTAAAAAAAGTTGTAGCTTTTTTATTTTTCGAATTATTTACGAAAAACTGTTTTTTCCTTTGATGAAAATATTTTGATTTTTTTCACTTCAAGTCACCACGAAATGGGAGGTTTTTGATATTTTGTAATAAAACTTATCAGAAATATGCATTGTCATGTTCTGCGACCGATGACGTCAGCAAAAGTTCAAAATGTTCATTTAAAAAATTGTTAATAATTTTTGTCCAAAACTATGCATAATTCGTGCACAAAGAACTTCTAGCGTTTCGGGAGTCGAGCGAATTTTGAGCAAGCGAAAACTGTCAGCGAGAAAGTTGTTCAGAAAGGTTCAAGGAAGTTTTTCTGGAAAGTTTTAGCTCAATTGTAATAGTAGTTAACAAACTGTTGATGTTTTAATTTTCAGGCGCGATGGAATTTACTCTCCGTATACTATAGCCTGGCCGGTAAACCGCTACCCCAGCGTTAGGTGCAACTGTGCCTCACAGCCCGTCGAGATTTTGTAATTAGAATACAAAGAATATGGAAAATCATGGTTTATAATAAATAGTTCTTCTTCTCTGATAAAAATATTTTAATTGTGCTACTTTTAGGAACATGAACTTCATAAAAGTCTTAAAAATAAGGAATCTCTCTAAATTTTTGTGTTGTATTCGGCGCGTCCTCCGTCTGACCTCTATTTGTAAATATACTTATATAGGCTTGTGGGTTGTTTCTCTACCAAAAATAAAATATATCAGTTTAGTTTAGTCTCTTTCGATTAGCAGAGCAGATTGTAGAAATATTACGTGATATAGAAAAGATAAAAGTTGTTCGATTAAATTATCCTAATAGCTATTGGAGTGCTGTTACATAAATATAGTGAAGTTTTCCAATTAAAAAATGGAAAATAATTTAAAATCTACGAATGGTAGAAAACAAACGAAGCATGGAAGTTTGTGGGAAAGAAATGTTCTAAAATGTAGCAGAAATGCGGTATGTAATAATAAATTAGTTTAGTTATCACCAAAATATCAATTTATACATCGAAAACTACTTATTGTTAATAATAAACAATCATTTCTATATGTACTGTGTTTTTAATTCCAAAATCTGGACGGGCTGTGGGGCATAATTGCACCTAACGCTGGGGTAGCGGTTTACCGGCCGGGCTGTAGTCTATGCGGAGTAAATTCCATCGCGCCGGCAAATTAAAACATCAACAGTTTGTTAAATACTATTTCAATTGAGCTAAAACTTTCCAGAAAACTTCCTTGGACCTTTCTGAACAACTTTCTTGCTGACAGTTTTCGCTTGCTCAAAATTCGCTCGACTCCCGAAACGCTAGAAGTTCTTTGTGCACGAATTATGCACCGTCTTGAAAAAAATTATTAACAATTTTTTAAATAAACATTTTGAAATTTTTCTGACGTCATCGGTCGCAGAACATGGCAATGCATATTTCTGACAAGTTTTATTACAAAATATCAAAACCCTGACATTTTGCGGCGAGTTGAAGTGAAAAAAATCAAAATATTTTGTCCAAAGAAAAAAACAGTTTTTCGTAAATAATTCAAAAAATAAAAAAGCTACAACTTTTTTTATGGAAAGAAAGATATGCGAAATTGAATTTTCACTCAGGATGTATATTTCAAAAATTAAAATTGAATACTTTAGTTTCAAGTGCTCAGGGGCCTCCCCACTCCAGCAAAATAATTCTATATCTCCTTCTTGCATCCGGCGCCTCAATTATTGAAACTCTACTCCAATTTCCTCACGAGAATTTATTAATTTAATTTGTCATTTGAAGTTCACCGTATTCATTACGACGAGCCTTAAAAGACAAAACAAGTTACCAATTTCTCGCCAGAAGCAACATTTTTTAACCGCTCTGTGGCCGAATTACCTGACCGGATTCCGGCCGGTATAAAAGCCCGAATCCGACCAGTTTACCGTGACTTTTTTAGCCGGATCCCGGCCAGTATCCCCGGCCGGTGCCTGGTTTAAACTGGGGCTATCCGGCCGGCTTCCGTTCGGATCCTTGTTACCATTTCTACACGGGCGTGCAGACTATTAAAAAAAATCCAACTCTAAGAAAAATGTCTTCGACATGCTGGGTTATAACTTGGGCCGAGAGAAAAATGAGCTTCATAAATCATAAAATTATCCGACTTCGGGTAATTGTAGCTGTCAATTGTTTGTAACGTTTTTATGCAACTTCAGATGATATTTGATTACATGATATTTTGATTATATGATATTTATTTACTGTGAAGCAAATTCAAGTATATTTTCGTATTTTCGGTAGATTTGACAGAATTGAAAGAGTTTGTGTACATTTTAATAAACGAGATACTATAAACATTGTGAAATTTCTTTGTGAAAAAATGAAAAAAGTTACCTCTATTTTATTTCAAGTAAATATTTGTCTGTGTATGAAGTTTTCTATAAAACCGTATTTTTGAAGTTTTCTTGTGATTTTCGAAAAGGCCGTTTGAGTGATCGGAAAAATAAGGTAGTTTTCGGATTTTGCTTTAAAGATCGCATATAAATCTTGTCACCGCGTTTGTTAAAAAAAAATTATCCACGCTCACTTCGTCGTTTTGGTTAAAAATTAATCTTTGTAGGTTGAAAATTCAGAAATTTGGTTAAAAGTTCAACTATTTTGTTAAAAATTTTGTTTGTGTGTTGAACATACATATTTTTGTTTCAAAAATAATATGTATAGGTAGAAAATTCAAGTATTTTGTAAAAAACTGATTCCTTTTTGTTAAGAATTAAACTGTTTTCTAAAAAAATCAATAACTTCGTTAAAAATTCAACTCTTTTTGATTAAAGTCATTCAACTGATCCATCGAACCGCCCAATGCACCAACAACAATTCAGCCAAGGATTGTGACTTGAACAATTGGGGCGTCAATAGGAACTTTCATTGGAACTTGGTCCATTATTGCTGAGTAGACATCAGCAGCTAACATTCAGGGCCCTGGAAATCGAGTGTAAATCGCAAAAATCAGATTCAGGCCATGCGGTGAAGCCATTTTGTCTGATTTTTTGTATACATATTCTAAAGAGTATAAAGACTCGCGGTACAGTTCGCTTTATTCGCAAAAATTCTATTTTTCATGTAAAAATTAAAAGAAATAATTTTTCCTCGACTTCATTCAGGGGCGAACACATCATATACGAAAACACGGGGCCTCTACCCAAATGAATGAATGGGTGAATTTCAAAAAGGTTGGGTGGGTGTAAGTGGTTGGGGGTGCATAATATCATGAAATGCAGACTTTAGGTAAAATTAAACTGTAAGCAATATAATATCTTATAATCACTTCGCCCCCAAATTCTTGCATGCAATATTCACGCCGAATGAGTGTAACTGTACAATTTTCGGCAACTTACTCCGAAAGTAGTACCTTGTAAATTACAAGACAATATACAAGCTCTCTATGTATAAAAAGGAAGATTACACTGAGATGATTTTTCAACTTTAATTATAAATTTTAGAGAGTCAGTTCTTCAGTTAAAAAAAAGAAACACATTTTCAAAGAAAAACAATTATTTTTTAACAAAATAGTTATATTTTCAACCAACCAGATGAATTTTCAAGTAAAGTGAAGAATCCTGATAAAAAATGATTTTTTAACCAAATTGTTAAATTTGCGAAAAAGTAGAATATTTTTAAGCAACAGAAATGAATTTATGATCAACGAAACAGTTGATGACTTGTCAACCAAAAATTATACTTTTTTGAGAATTGTTCACTTTTTTAAAGAAAGTAGATTAAGTTTTGACAAAACAGTGAAAATTTCAATACAAAATATTAATTGTCAAAGAATAAGAATTATTTTATACTGAAAAATACGAATTTTCAACGAAATAATTTAACTTTCAACTGAAAATGAATAATTTTTCAGAAAATAGTTAAATTTTCTAGCAAAGAGATGAATTGTAAACAAAAATTATGCATCTTCAGCCAAAAAATTAATGTTTACAAAGTAGTTCAACATTCAACCAAGTAGTTGTATTTGCAACCGAGAAGATTAATTTTGCATCAATAAAAAAAGGAATTTTTAACAAAATACATGATTTCACAACTGAATATACTTTAATTTTGAGACAAAAAACACGAATTTGAAACAAAATAAATGAATTTTAAACAAAATTATTGAATTATCAAGCAAGAAGATTATTAATTTTGTACCAGAAAAGACGAATTTTTAACAAAATATATGAATTATCAATTATTATAATTATCATATTGATTGCAAACGGTTTATCCTACGGAAAAAGTGCAAGAGGCAAAAATGTTTTATTTTTGCTTAGCGAGTTAAAAGTGTTATTATAAATTTGTATTGTTGATAAATAATTAATTTGTTTAAAAAAAATTGTTTACACAAAAACTGACCAAGACTTCGAAAACCAAACCAAGATATTCGTAATCAGGGGACTTTTTTTGATCTTTTGAACAAAATTTAACTCAGCGGGGACCTATTAGTGCATACGGAAGTGTTAGTGGCGACAGCATCAATTACCAAGATATGTGTTGACTGAAGAAATGAGGGGGGTAAACTCTAGCCTTCTTTGTAGACGCTCTAGTGATTGTAATTTTTTGCAATTGTATACCATTTTCTTCATTATGCGTGAATGAAACATTTCCGAATGTAATGATAAACTGCTCGTAAGAAATGCAGTATTTGTCCAAAAGAAAGCTAAAAGAAGGCCATTTGGTATAACAAATTAGCAGAATTTCCTATTTATTTCGACAAATACAAGTACTATAAGTTATTACACGAGGAAAAGAAGATGCGAAATTAAATTTCATATTTCAACATATGTTTCAAAAATTATAATTTGAATCGTTTTTGTACAAGCTCTCAGGCAAAACAAAACGGAGCGCTAGACTTATATAACCGGTTATTGCAGACATCCCCTGAGTTGTGCCAACATGCAAAGTTTGTGTACAATGCTAATAAATCTGTTATTTTTTGGAGGAAATTGGGCGACACAGATAATTGATATCTTGCATGTTTGTATAATCTTCGTTTTTATACAGAGAGCTTGTATATTGTCATTTAATGTAAGAGGTACTACTTTCGGAGTAAGTTGCCGAAAATAGTACAGTTACACTGACTCGGCGTGAATATTGCATGCATGAATTCAGGGGCGAATTGATTATGAGATATTATATTGTTTAAAGTTTGATTTTATTTAAAGTCTGCATTTCATGATATTATCCACCCCAACCACCTACACACACCCAACCTTTTTCGGAATTCACCCACTCATTTGGGTAGGGGCCCCTAGTTTTCGTATATGGTGTGTTCGCCCCTGAATGAAGTCGAGGAAAAAGTATTTCTTTTAATTTTTCATGAAAAATAGATTTTTTTCGAAAAAAGTGAACTGTACCGCGAGTCTTTATACTCGTTAAAGTATATATACAAAAAATCACACAAAATGGCTTCACCGTTTGGCCTGAATCTGATTTTTGCGATTTACACTCGATTTCCAGGGCCCTTAAATCAATTGGATCCTGAGAAAAAGGTTCAGGGTCTGGCATAGTTAAACCTTTCAAGTAAGACCAAGCGTCGGGATTAATATCATGATTAATCGGAGGCTTGTAAAACGTTGCAACTTGGAACACAAACGGGTCCATTGTCAGTTTAGCATCTGAGTTAACTAGTGAGTCAATATTTAATTTTATTATTGTAGTAGTTGTGGTTAAATGTGCTCCAGCTAAACCTTCTACAGTCGATGAGAGCAAGGGTGAATCATCGCTCGTACTATTTAAGGGCGTCCGTTTGGACCTATTATCAAAAGTCGAGCTGTTCCAAACATAGAAGTACGACGACGTCGCATTCTCTTATGAGAAAGATGAGAAGTCAATTTTGTTTCTTTTACACTTGTAGAATTTAAATCTGACTTATTATTATTGTTCTTAGTTTTTAAATCAGAGCCATGATGCAACAAAGAGTGATGCGGTCTGTGACATTTGTTGCATCGATATTTGCTAGGACATTTGAATGTTCTATGGCCAGGTTTAGTAAAATTATAACATAAATCATTTGCTCTCAATGTATCATAACACTGATCTATATTCTGAGTTTGAAATTTCTGACACATTGCGAGTGTGTGTTGAGCTTTACAAAGAACACACGCTTGAATTGAATTATTCGAATTTGACTCAATTTTAGAAGTCGTACGATTTGACTTTATGTTTTTATTTCAAATTCACTAAGTTTAGGATATTCGTTAGTATAACCTAAAGCTAATTGAAAAACTTTTCTAGCTTGCTTATCAAGGCGATTTACAGCATGGTGTATAAACAACCAATCGCTTTGAAGTTCCGCATCACCTAAACTGTCAAGTGAATCGATAGTTGCTTTATATTTATTATAAATAAGTTTTGATTCAGGACTCGACTCTTGACTAGCGACAGATATTAAAAAGAAATCATCTAAAACTTTATTGACAAATAAATGCTTATTCTCATATTGGGAATTCAGTGAATTCCACGCTCTTATATAATTAGAATCAGTGATACTAAGCAAAATAAACATTTGAGCTGCTTCACCTTCGAGACTTGACATAAGATAATGAAGTTTCTGTACATTGGATAATCTAGTCGAAGCGTCAACTAGAGATTTAAATAAGTCCCGAAAGCTTGGCTATTTCACATAATTTCTCGAAAATTTTGGTAAATTTGTTTGCGGCAATTTTATATTTATAGAGTTACCTTGTTGAAGTGGATTGTGAGATTGTTTGAGAAATCTTGAATTTCCCATTGGAGTTTCAGGGGCTGATTTCGCTTTCCAATGACTGAGATAATCCATCGCTTGACGTATTTATCGGAAGCATCAATAAATTCACCCTTGGTGAAACATTCTTCTATTTCTCGTTCATTAGACATAACAGCTGTATTGATTTGATTGTGTAGACTGACGACTGTTGCCCAACGTTCCTTTAAAATGTCAGTTTTGCTCTGCGTTACAGCAGCTGTCATATTGTCTTTCCCAATTTTGGTAAAGAGTGGAATTGTACGATTGATGAAACCAATCGTGTCGGGTTGTGTGTTTATTAATGCTTCAAGTGAGGCCATGATAAGTGAGTTATATTGAATTTAATTCACAGACACTGTTTTATTATTAACGCTCTTCCGCAGGCTTAATTTTTAGCCCATATATTACAAATGACATGTTTCCTCCTACAAGGATGAATTGTTTGATGGAATATTTTAACCACATAATCTCAATGGCATAATACACAAGCTATTAGTGCCCTTTTTAAAAAAACGGTCTTGTTTTTGTTTGTTTTTAATTAATCGAAAATGGGCTTCATTTATGCGCCTGGAAACGAGCAATCCGCCACCGGGAAAATATCCATGATGAACCGAAAACAGGCGCTCCCAATTTGAAGATCAGAGCAGGATGTTGGAGCGTGAAATTTTTGGACGATACTGGAACCCAGGAGGTCAGTCATAACTCACCCGACCTTCCTATCGTTAGAGCGTTATAGGATTCGAGCAGGTTGAACGAAATTAATAATTATTAAAATATTAAGAAATTGAATTTTAATATGCTGCATTAGGTTCATTACATAATTAAGAGACGATTATAAAAAGATAGAAAAAAATCTGTTAACATGTTCAATTTCTGTTGGCCGCCGCGCGACGCCGCCTGCCAACTTGCTTCAACACCGCGCCGCCGCTGATTCAAATTCGGCGACGTCGGCGCGGCGGCGTATCGGCGCGCCGACGTAATCTTAGGTTTACAGGGTACCGGATTTCTTTCCGCCAGCTGATGCAGTGGCTTTTGATTCGTTCCGGAAATTCCTTCGACCAATTAGTAGTTAAGGTAAACCGATTTAAATAAATATCTTAGGCGGGAAATTGATGGCTTCATGTCAAAAGAAATACTAAATTAGACTATCACGCCGCCCAGCCGCCGCGCCGCCGAGAAGCGAAGAAGGCGTCGCGCCGCCGATCTAAATTACTCAAATCGCCGCCGCCGGGCAAAAGTTTGTCGGCGCAACCTCTAGTAATGTATGAGTAATAAATCATTTATCTCATAACTAAATAATAATAATTGATTATTTAATTAACAGTTGCTGCATTCATGTGTTTGTTCATTATCGAGTGATCTAGTTTCGTGTTCATTGAAAGACAAAAGTAGATGCAAGGATCAGGCAATTGCACATGGAATTGATTAATTAATGGATTATTTAATTAATCAATGAAATAGTTCATTAATTGATGAATAATAAAATAATTGTTACATAATTAGGTGATTTATTGTGATCAAGTGGTAGTAGTAGTGTGTAGTAGATCAAGTATGGCCAACGGCCATACCACGCTGAAAAACGCAGTTCTCGTCAGATCACTGAAGTTAAGCAGCGTTGGACGCGGTTAGCACTTGGATGGGTGACCATTCAAGAATACTGACATGAGTGCTGTTGGCACATCGTGGGTGTGGTGAGCCCACACTTGTAGTTATTTATAACTACAAGAAAAACCTAGAAACACTACCCGAATCGGGTAGTGTCACGCCTACCCTGAAAGGGAAATGGTTTAATGGTATATAAGTAATGAATTAATTGATCACGAATTTTAAATTGTAGAATTGGAAAAGTATGCAATTGCAATTTGTTCTATTTTCAAGATTTACACTTGATGGGTATGCAATTCGCAACCTTTTTTTAATACAACTGATGGTACCATACGCTCAGGAAAAAAAGTTTGACCTAATTAGGCCAAAATGGAGGGGTGCATAACTCTTTCAGTCAGTGTATAAACGTTATTGCAACCACTTGAAATCACCGTAAAATCACTTTCAATCACTCTCAACCATTTGAAATTATTTACAATCGCTTGCAATCACTTTCAATCACTTACAATCACTTGCAAATATGTACTTACAATCACCTGCAATGACTCTGAAATCACCTGAATTCACCCTCCAATGACGTAGCTGGTATTAACCCTTGGCCCTCGGCGTGCAGACATCTTGCCAGCTGACGCACAGTGGGCCAGGAAAAATAAAAATTGGCCGAAATTCGAATTTAATTCGAATTTGTCTCAGACTTGGTATAAAAGGATTTTTGGTGTCGTTAATTTTGCATTTGATGTCAAAAATTATAAATTCAAAAAGGTGGATCCAATATCGCAAACAACATTGCAACATTTTTACATATTTGTCTGAACCTTGGTATAAGAAGGTTTTTGGGGTCGCTGATTTTGAATTTAACGTCAAAAATTACAAAATCAAAATGGCGGATTTAATATGGGGGCCAAATTTGAAAATTTTTTATATATTTGTCTGAAAGTTGGTATAAGGAAGTTTTTGGGGTCGTTGATTTCGAATTTAACATCTAGAATTACAATTTTAATGTAGCGGATCCAATATGGCACTCATATTATAAAAATTTTAGTCTTATTTGTATAATACTTGGTAGAGGGGGGTTTCTGGAATCGTCGATTTCAAGTATCATATCAAAATAGCAAAACTGACAATGGCGGATCCAATATGGCGGCGGTAATAAAAAAAATCGAAATTACATAAAACTACTGCAATACTGCTGTCGCTTTCAAACCCAAAAAGAAATATCCTCTTGTGACGAGAGGATGTTTCTTGACGTAAATCGAATTTCCTGTTAAATTTAAGATTAAGAGGATTATCATTTATCACAACAGAAATCCTTTTGCAGCCAAGTAATTCTGTTTGTGTAAAAAGTATATTGACATGGTTCAAAACGAAACAGACAAGAGGACGATGCTTTTGTTTCAAGACAACAACATGTTTTGTCCTGACAAACAATTGATAATGGTAAAATTCACGAAGCGAAAGATTCTCGAGAATATTCCCTTAACATTTTGTATTCAGCGACCTTTAAAAACTCCTTGTGTGAAGTTTCATGTAACGCCGAAAGAGTTTCTTCATTGCAGCCGGCATATTAGATTCAGCTCAGTCAGTTCTGCTATTTTGATATGATACTCGAAATTAGAAACCGTAGGAATCGAATGGTGTAATTCGTTTTTCTGTAGCTTACATATGTAAAAATAATATCAAGATTGTTCATAATTTTCTGAGAATAAAAAACTGGGACCCGATAGAGGAAAACGAACATTGAATTTGAATGCAGTACATCAAAAAACAGGAGAGGAGAAGGGTCTTGTGGATATAAGATTTATTTCTTGATGCCTGAGCGCTTGATTTTTCCTACGACGACTTCAGGAAGACAAACTGCAAGGTCACGCCTCGAATACGTGTACTAGACATGTGCAGTATATATTTGCCTTATACAAAAGTTAAGAATTTCAGGTACTCTGTTCTAATTCGACGAAATGGATTGATTGATTAATCCTTTCGATAACAAGAGAATGGTAATGTTTAATTTTGACTTAATATAATGTTAATACCGAACAAATGAAGATGCTATTTTCTTGCATTTTTAGAGAAAACAGTGACAGCAATTTGTATTTTAAGTACAAATAATATTTACTAATCGATTAATTAATTAAAAAACAGTTATGAAAAATAAATTTTTTGTCCGAAAGACTATGACCAGTTTTTTATTACCTCAACAAATGATGAAAAATCTTGATATTATTTCTAAATATTTGAGCTGCATCAAAACTAATTGCACCATTTGATTCTCCCAGAAGAGTGTCATGAAATTCATGTAATAAACAACATTTATCCATCCAATTTGTTATACAGTATAAAGAAACACACAGTGGTGTGACATCTGCTACCGCATTTATTTATAATATTTACATAACAAATTGGGTTATGAAAAAAATGGTCTAATACCTGGATTTTATGTTATTTTTTCAGTAGAATCGAGTGGTTTTTCCGTAACTTACATATTTACAAAAACCCAGATTTTTCACTATTTGTTGAGGTTATAAAATAATAGGGACCTGATGAAATAAAACGGATATCAGAGGGGTCCATATCATCTCACATGCGGCAAGTCTCTCTGCGGCAAGTCACACCTGCGGTATCTCTACCTAGCGCCATCTCTCACCAGTGGACAGGGGACCAATATTATTTCTGTGGCTAGTCACAGGAGTGCCTTCCCGCCCCCACGAGACGTTGGAAAAGGGGTAGGGGTTTGACCAACATTATTTCTTTGGCCAGTCACAGGGGTGCGGTGAGAGATGCCGCAAAAATGTCAATTTTACTGTGAAAAATGCCGCGCGGGAGAGAAGCCGCTAGATAGAGATGCCGCAGTTGTGACATGCCGCAGAGAGACTTGCCGCATGTGAGATGATATGTCCCCTATCAGAGGGAGATTCGGATTCAGCGCATCAAAAACACACTTTTATTTTTTAGTGTTTCTGTGAAATCGTTTTTAATTTTTTTCACCCTGGCGCACCAAAGATAAAAATTTGATTCCTATTTTTTGATAATAAGGTATTGAATGTCCCTTCAAAACAACTCAAACATTTTTTTATGTATGCATCCTAACGTGCATTTTGCCCTCCATTTTTGTTGTTTGAAAATAAACAATATGTACTGAGAAAAAAAGTAATTTGGAAAATTACATTATTACACTGTTAAAAAAGCGGACTTAAAATCAACTCCGAAGCATACCCTATAAAAGTGCCACCGTTTTGAGTAAACTGCAAGCGGAGTAGAAGAAGACGAGTTAAAATGTAACTCTTGGAAAAGAACTCCCTAACTGCACTGTCCGGAGTTATTTCAATTAAGTCCGTTCTGACCCTACCCAGATAACATTCTGTTAGAACACTGATGGCGTATGTGCACGCAGATCTGCGGATCGACGCGCAGATTGTGCTCTCACCTGATGAGACATATGCGTCATCAATTGCCTGGCATATGTCTAGCAGAATCTGATGCATAATCTGCTACGCATATCGCTAGCAGATCCGACGCATATCTGCGACAAATATAAAATATTAAAATACATGCAACTTATATAAATGTAAAATAAAAAGCAAGTAATATATTTCATAAACATTTTATTTAAATATATGAAAAATATTTTTATATACAAAAAATGCGAAATTCCAATTCGCAGCAGTGTGGACTTTATGTATGCGCAGTAGATGGAGTGTGGACTCTACGGGTTAAAATGAGAACAAAAAGAAATATCATGAATATCATGTTGGTTCGCCGGTATATGTGCACGCATCAGTGCACATGTACCGGCGAACCATACTTCTTGAATTATGATTTCAAGGGAAAAAACCGCAATTCCAAGATTTTTTGAAAATATTGAAATCTTTCGATGTAATGGTAGTTGGAGAAAAGATCACGGCACAAAAAATAACCCGATTTTATAATTATTAAGAAATTGGACGATTTCACGCGTTTGTATGCTGCGTTGGATTTTCACGCCATGCGACCTGTATGTAACAAAAGAAAATAGTTACCTTGACTTTTAATCCGTTTTATCTAACCACGCAGCACAAAATGATGCAAATAAGTGCGAAAACAACGCGACTCACTTGCGAGCTCGATGACATTCGCAAACTGGACATTTGCCGGCATGCGCGCGCATTCCTCGAGAAATGGTTCCCGCGAATTTTAAAAAACTATCATTTTCAAAGAAATCTTCATTTGAGTAGACTAATGAATTTTTTGTAATACTGATGTTGATTTGACGAACTTCATTAATCTATTTTCATAATATTCAATACATTCATGATGGCCTGGAAACATGGAGGAGATAAATAATTTTTTTAACAACGCTGTGTATAAATACACTAATAAAATTTAATTTTATAAGTAATAACTATAGGAAAATTAAATGTTATTAGAAAGAATTCTGCCCTCATAGTGACTGCAGACTCTGCGTCACATTCTCACGGTATTGTGTGATGCAGAGTGTGTTGGCCAAATGCGACTCATAACGCTCGCAGATGTGTGCTCGACAGTCCATGCTGGCGAGATGAGTGCGTTATTGCACACAGAACCTGACAATCACAATCTGCGGGTGATCTGCGTCGCACAATTGTTGTCTGAGTATAGTTGTCCCACGACACCATCAGGAGTTGATTTTAAGGAGTAAATATCGCTAAAAAGGAACGCTGAAGGGAGTATTTCAGTATTTAGAAATAGACTCCAGTATGTGCTCTGAATATATTTGATTGTAAAACTCCAGAATTCTAGATGGTCACGTGTCGCGTCGGTGGGATTTGTTATTTAATATTTAGAAAAGTGAAATATGTCGACGATAAAAAGAGTGAGCTATGGCAACCAGACAAAGTAGGTGAAAATGGTATATAATAATAATTATGAACATATCCATGATGCTTTCGAATCTTTTTCTACGATTTAAAAAAATCGTGTAGATTATTTCTTTTAGAATTGGTAATATTTGTATATAAGGCAAATAAGTCAATTCAGAAACCTTTTATTATTAAAAATTGTACTAAAGCCACTTACTCAGAAATGTCAAGGAATATTTTCTGAATGCTCCGAAATCGTATTGAGAATAATTTTCCAAACATTTCTTTATCGATTTTAAAAGGAATAATCCACACGAGTTTTTTAAATCGTACAAAAATATTCAAACGCATCATGCATATGTTAATAGTTATTATATACAATTATACATAAGTATTTGCGATCAAGGTGAAAGAATAATTCTTCTAGGAGATATGAACGGATGGGTCGGTGTCCAACGTCAGGATACAGATACAGAAAGGGTGCTAGGTAAATTTGGGGATCCAACAAGAAAAAAATTTAACGGGGAAGAATTAGTTAGCTTATGCTTAGAAAAGGGCCTATTTATTACAAATACTTGGTTTAGACATAAAATGATCCACGTGTACACCTGGCGTAAAGGAAATAGCCACAGTATAATTGACTTTGTTATTGCGGATGAGAGACTAAGAGAACTAGTTAAAGATACAAGAGTCATGAGGGGTTCCGAATGCAATACTGATCATTACCTCTTAGTATCCAAAATAAATTTAGGGCGGGGATGGAGAAAAAAGAGAACAAAAAAAAAACGTGAATAAAGATTGAAAATTTACAGAAACCGAAAGCGCGAATAGCCTTTCAAAATAGGTTAAACGAACGTATAGATGAGACAGTTTGGAAGGGGCTATCAAACAATAAAGATATAGAGGGCATGTGGACTTTACTACGGGATATCATCGTTGAAACTGCGACCGAAGTATGTGGAACGGCGGTTGTAGGAAGAAAATCTGGTGATGCATGGTGGAATGGTGGAATTGAGGCAGCCCAAAAAGAAAAGAAAGAAGCGCACGAAAGAAAGTTGCACATTACAGGTCTTAGCGATGAGGAGAGAAATAGACTTGAAAATGATTACAGACACAAAAAGAGGAAAATTAAACAACTAGTCAAAGAGAGTAAAGAGAAAATCAGAACAGAAGAAGAGAGGAAAATATAAAACAGCTTTGAAGGAATTATGAAACTATTATATAAACAGTTGAAGGAAAGTAAAAGTACAGAGTTTGGCAGCATGAGAAACAGCAAAGGTGAAATGCTATATGATATCGACGGGATAGTAGACGCTTTAAAAGACTCTTTTAAAGAACTATTAGGAGGTGAAGATATAGGACCAAAAAACTGCGACATAGAACATAATACATTAGAAACGCCAATTGAGAAGGTATGTGTCACTGAGGTCAAAAACATAATAAAGAACTTGAAAAACGGTAAGGCTGCTGGTGTAGACAGTATTAGCGCTGAAATGATTAAATACGGCGGCGAATACATACCTCACAGGTTGTGCGAATTGATAAATTTATGTATCGAGACGGGAGAAGTCCCAGACGATTGGAGAAAAGCGATTATCGTACCAATATACAAAAGAAAGGGAGACAAAAGCAACTGCAGCAATTACAGAGGTATCAGTCTACTAAGTACCGTAAGTAAAATATACTTAAAAATACTTATTCGTAGGGTAATGGAAATCACAGAAGAAAAGATATGGGAAGTCCAAAGTGGTTTTATGCCAGGAAGATCATGCACAGATCAGATATCTAGCCTAAGACAGATCACAGAAAAAAACTTGAGAGTAGGAAAGAAATTTTTCTGTGCATTTTTTGACCTAGAAAAAGCATTTGACAAGGTAAATAGAAGTAAACTTTGGGAAGTCCTTAAAGAGTACGGAGTAAATGGAGGGCTCCTGCAAGCAATAAAAACAATATATAAAGGTAGTAAAGCGAGCGTAAGGGTAAATGGGAAACTGAGTGACTGGTTCCATATTATGCAAGGCGTGAAACAAGGATGCGTTATGTCCTCGTGGCTATTTATCATATTCATGGATAAGTGTCTAAGAACTGCACTCTTCGACGAAGAAGGTGTAGATCTCCAAACAGTCAAGGTACGTGGGTTAGCTTTCGCAGATGACAAGATTGTTATGGCAGAATCAGTCGAGGACTTGCAAAGAATGTTGAATAAACTTAATACGAGCATGAAGGACATGGGACTCAAAATTAACGTAGATAAAACAAAAATCATGGTGTTTGAGGAAAGTGAGAAAACAATGTGCAACATTATCCTAAATGATGAGAGATTAGAACAAGTTGACAAGTACGTATATCTAGGTAGTCTATTCACTAGCGACGGAAAAATAGATGGGGAGTTAGATAGGCGTATAAATAAAGGTAAACAGGTTATCGGTAGAGCAGGGTCCATTCTCAAAAATAAAAACATATCAAAAAAAGCTAAAATGGCCATACATAATTCTATATTCGTACCGACTGTACTATATGGAGACATGGACCTGTCAAGAAAAGGACAGGAGTAAAATTAACGCGATCGGCATGAAACCTCTACGCATAATATGCGGGAAAACACTGATGGACAAAGTCCGAAACGAGGCAATCCTCAAAGAATGTGGTGCAAAAGAGACAATAGTTGACATATGGGAAAGAAATCAGTTAAGATGGTTCGGACATCTTGAAAGAATGAAAGATGAACGACTGACCAAACAAGTGTATAAAGGCAAAGTAAATGGTAGAATGCCCAGAGGTAGACCGCCGAAAGAATGGTTAGAATCTGTAAATAAGACATTGATCCGTAGAGACATAAGAAGCCATAGAAACACAAGAGCCTGCATGAAAAAATGCATGGACGTGTAGGAAGCTAGAGTAGTATGCCAGGACAGAAAAGTGTGGCGGCAAATAGTTTATAAACAGAGTGACCATAGAATGAATGACGCCTGAAACAAAGACCTTGGAAACTAATGGGCCCAAGTGGGGAACCATACATAACAATTTTGTGAGGCTCTTTACTTGGGGTGATCGCTAGAGAGATTGATCAGCAACCTGGGTCGGAGCAGTGT
This sequence comes from Andricus curvator, assembly GCA_932195095.1. Taxonomy (NCBI): domain Eukaryota; kingdom Metazoa; phylum Arthropoda; class Insecta; order Hymenoptera; family Cynipidae; genus Andricus; species Andricus curvator. The sequence continues at coordinate 26,943 of CAKNYM010050492.1, read as the reverse complement.
TGCGGAATAAACGTTTCATTTAAATAAATAACACGAGAATTCCAGATCAATCTAAAATATCTATACCTAACACCTATATACCTTATACCTATATACCTAACTATACACCTATATACCTATTTAGCCCCTACCTATCTACTCTATACCTATATACCCATGTACACACCTACAAGTCACGCCTACCCCGAAAGGGAAATGGCTTAATGGTATTATATACCATTAAGCCATTTCCCTTTCGGCGAGCCTCAAGGGGTAAGCGTGACACTACCCGATTCGGGTAGTGTTTCTAGGTGGATAGTTTCTTGTAGTAAATAACTACAAGTGTGGGCTCACCACACCCACGACCGCCAACAGCAACGCAGTAGTATCAGACGGTCACCCATCCAAGTACTAACCGCGCCCAACACTGCTTAACTTCAGTGATCTAACGGGAACTGGTGTTTCCAGCGTGGTATGGCCGTTGTATAATAATAATAAAAATACTTACCGGCGTCTATGAATTCCTCGTATCCCAATTCTGATTCATATACACAAGTCTACCCCACTTTGTCTAGTTGCCATAGCTCACTCTTTTTACCGTCGACATATTTCACTTTTGTAAATATTAAATAACAAATCGCACCGACGCGACACGCGACCATCTAGAATTCTGGATTCTAGAATTGTCATGTTTTCAAGTTCGCAGTTTCGCATGCGTTGACTTGCGGCCATGATGTGGCGAACAACTGCGAAGAGAGTGTTGCAAATTTTCTGCGAATGCAGCTCCGGACATAAACTCCGTAAGAAATCCCGCCACGACTCTTTAACTCCGGATTGAGCATGGGTTAAGATTTTGTTTCTGTGCGGTGCGAATTAATTATATTCACTCTGAATGCACTTCAGAACCTTTTGCTCACTCTATTTTACTCTAGAGTAAAATATGCGGAGTTGAATGTATTCGATACTGAGTCGATTTTATACTCCGAAAAATTGTACTCTCAACTCCACTAGCCATTTACTCCTCAAATTTTTAACAGTGTAGGGGTCGTAGGGTTAATATGCAAGCTGGGGGGCTAAAACTCGGTGAAAAGTTTGCCACCCCCACAGGCTACCTACAGATTGTATTAGGACTCAAAAAGCCTTGGAAAACATTTTTACCATACTTACCCTGCTAGAACCGTTCATAATTGTTGACGTCAAATTCAAAATCAATGACTCCGAAAACACCTCTTATACCAAGTTCCAGATAAATATGTAAAAATGTTGCAATTTTGTCCGCCATATTAGAAATGCTATTTTGAACTTGTAATTTCTTGCTGTCAAATTCGATATGACCGACCCCAAAAACTCTCTTACCGGTACAAAATGACTAGAAAATCTCTAAAGAACCTCAGGTTCAGTCACTTTTCTGACATTTCTATCTACAATAGCTACTCAGATAGTAGTTTTGAAAGAACCAGGTGTGGTTTTATGATGCCTACAAACCATATTTCACGCGAATACTTGCCGGAAGAGGGGTCCTTTGTTCGTAACCAAGCAAATATTACAAATAAAAAAATATATATATATTTCATAATTAGCGATTTGAAAATAGGATATTTGGAATCTACAAGTTTTCGCGATTTCAGACATATGTAATTTATTTGAAAATGTTTAAAGTTTCAATAAGTTTATATTTATTATATGGAACAATTAATTTTCCAATGTATTGCTTGTAAAGTTTTCAACTTCTTAGACAAATCACATATGCCTAGAATCGCAAGAATGTGTAACTAGTAAGGTAGAACTATGGGGCGACAGCCGCCGTCTAACCCCACTCCTCGGCCGTCTGTCTAGACTGGCACCTACTCCCACCACTATGTCGCGAGGTCACTGACCCCTGGTCGTAGGGGGGGGGGGAGTGCACCACGTGAAAGACACCCCCCAGGTCACATGAATATTGCCCCCCCCCCCTGATAACTACAGCTGAGGCGAGCACGTGCATGGGTGTCTAGCTTTTGTTTGCACACATGACTGGAGATAAATTCCTGGGAAAAGTGAGGTCTCTGACGTCATTTCTAGTAATTCGAATCTAAGATTATAGTTTTAACGATTTTAACTGAAAATTAAATATCATTGAGTTTAATTTCATGTTTAAATGTGAATAATAAAACTTATTTTCTAAAGGAATTGGATGATAAATAAAGGAGATTAGAATTAAATTTAAACAAATTGAAATAGATTCATTTATTCAGGTAAAAAATGAAGGGTTTATGAGTAGGGGAGAGTAGGATAAAACCGGGTTGCGGATGAAACCGTGTACCCCCTATATCTCGTGATTCGTGCTGCCCCCTGGGTCTAGTTTGATATATTTTGTTTATGTAGATGCCCTGACCTTATTTTCGTAAAAGGTGTCTAGCTACATGTGCTTGTTGTCTCAGGAGACAATACCAAATTTTTTGTGGTTGAACGTTACAATTCTTGGTAACAAGTACGTTACCGTGGTTCTTGTAGTCGTACAGAAACTGTACAGCTAAATGGAACACTTAATTCCGTACCTATTATAGAGTATATAGCAATAGTTATCATCATTTGTTTATGTCCAGAACCACGTAGACACCAGGTTCCGTTATTTATAGCATGTGGGGGCAAAACCGGGTACTGATGGTAGAGGTAAGGCCGGATAGTACTGGGTCTCACCCAACGTTCCATAAAGTGGCAAAAAACTGTCAACAAATGTGAAAATTGGTTATAATTTTATATAATCGTTATCGTACATTATTATTATATGTGAGTATTATGTCATTAACGACAATAACCCCATTTCAAGAAAGAAATTTGGTTTTGTCACACAGGAGAAAATAATCATGAAAAATGTTACATAATATCTGAATTTGAGAATTTATTCATACGTTTTCAGGTAATTTCTAATAATGAACTTTTTTTTAATCTGACGATGCCACTAATGTACAGAAGTAAGTCTGATAGGCAAGGCTGGCCTTCAAGCACCGGAGACAAAGAAGAGAAAGCAGGATGATTTTTCATCAGAAAAGGAACCGGAAGCAATGTCGAACAGGGCAAATTCGTGCGTGATTACTGCTAAATCCATTGTCAGTGAATCTAGGATGCTGAATATCATAGTTTTAATCATATCAGAACCTTCGTGAGTGTACCCAGGATACTCAGCATACCAATGTTTATAATATTTGGTTACAATAAATTTAATTTTTCTTAATTTAAAGGAGTTTTCAAATTATTTTCATATATACCCGATTTTACCCTACCCATGGGGCAAAACCGGGAATTTTGCGTCTTTTTTTGAAACATTTTTTTTAATATGAAGAACATTTTTCATTTCATATCTGACTTCACTTTCTTGCAGTGAACGAGTCACGGAAAACTTCTCACTTCAAATAAAAGCTTTTTAGCTTTTCGCTTTTGCACACGATGCCATCAAAGACAAAGTACACGGTTTTACCCTACTCTTCCCTATTTGAAATAAAATAAGGCAGAAATTTCATCGTATAAAAAATGTTTTTTCAGTAATTATATATATATATATATATATATATATATATATATATATATATATGAATTATACATTAGATATAAGGAAAGCAAGAAAAGAGGTCAAAGCTTTGGATGGATGGATGGATGATTGAAAAAGGAGGGATGGGTAGGATGGATGAAAAAGATGGTTTTTAGGCTGTTAGAATGGAAAGGGGCGAAGTTACAGTGGAAGGAAAAAGATGGAAACTGGAATGGGATGAGTGAGGAAGGTGGTAATCGAGATTAACAATAATCGGGGTAAAGGGATGCATGGGATGGAGGAGGGGATATATTTCTATGGAATTCGGGTATTAATGGGTGTGGAAAGCTACGACGAGGGATTTCTGGGAGGAAGGGAGTTGCGAATAGTGAAGCTGGTTCAGTTGTAGTTGAAGTATGTGGTCTGGGGTTGCCAATACCAGGTGGAGAGACTGAACGATCTGGATAGGCGATAGGACGAGCGTATGGGTAAGAACTCGCGAGAGATCCTCTTTCCCTTCGGACTCTCTGAGGCGATACCCTGACTTCCTGTACTCCTGAGCTGTTGTCCCATTCATTCAGTGGGAGAGAATAGCCAAGGATGGGTCTATCAGTTGACGTGGTAACTGCTGTTGAATTTTCTATACAAATAAAAAAATAAGTGTTGAATTTTTGTCGACTATCAAAAACTTTAATTTATACCTACTCAATTTGTGAAGGTGTGTGAGAGTGATACATTTCTAGAGGTTCGCAAAGAAATCCAAATCAATTAAAATTTTCAAAATAAACTGTACAAAATTATCTACAAAAGTCGGTATTTACAATAGTAGCGAAATGATCTACGTTGTTTTATAGCCATAGGGTAAATAATCGTTATTGTCTACCTTACGTCTCTTCATATCTACAACTCTGCTGATCTTTTTCTCGTCACGAGTGACTACTTGATGAAAGCGAGTGGTTCGAATCGCCCGAGACTTCATTTCAATCGGCTCCTTATTGGCTATCACAAGGTCCCGAAGAGAGTCAAAATTTAGAAGTTTAGAATTATCAAAATTTAAACTTATATCTTTAGCTTTACATACTGCTGTTTCGGTGCCATCTGCAGCATGGGCTATATACGCGTAAAATTTTGGTGCGCCTGAAACGAAAGCGCACATGTAGCTACCCTTGCCGTGATCTTTTTCGAGTTCGTTGGTTAAATCCCCCAATAGTGAGCCTACAGGTGGGTTGTATTCGCCCGGAGTTCCGCGAGTGATATATATATATATATATATATATATATATATATACAGGAATCTGTGTCACAGTACAAGACACGTCGGTCTAGTTGCGATAAGTAATCGTACAACTTTAATCGGGCTTCTGCTGTCGTATATGCTGCAATGACGATGTTCGTATTACGCAGAGGTGTGACTGCCTCTTCTCGGTATGCCCAGCAAAGGTACAGCATTTTGTCGTTTGCAGGTACGATATCCTTTACCTCGATTTTCGGGTTAAGTTGCATACGTAATAATTTTTCCTGTGTTCTTACAATCCCTGTATGAGGTAAATTATTTCGCTGACCGATCTTAACGCAGAAAGAGTTAAGGCATAATTTTGCCATGGATCGCAAGCCGGGGTTTATATTAATTTTTTCGCGATCGAGTCTTATCCCTTCTGCCTGTTCGTATTGACGTAGATATCAACTTTTGAAGCCTCGTCGATGCATTATGATGGCCACCCACTGGCTTCTTGCTTAATCTTTAAGAACGTATTGATATATGCTGCGAAAAGACCACCCTCGTGAGCGGCTGGATCATACTGAACAACCCTATATTGCCAAATTTCTGATATTTCTACGATTTTGTACCCTAGTTTTATGGCTCTTTTCAATTCAAGGGAAACCCAGGTACCTTCGAACACGTGCTGGGATTCATCTTCATGCAGACATTCACCCTGTTCAAGAGTTTCACAGCACGTGCTACAGAGGGAAAACATTAATTTACAGTGAATACGAACAGGGAGAAGGGGGTGATAGAGATTTCGAGGTGGCAAAACCGTACAACGCACTAAACCCTCGACTTTGCGCAGATTGTAATTTGGGCCTGTAAATGATTTACACTCATCAGAACCAACGTACAATGTCGGATGCCCTATAGGAAACTTATCTATCTTCGAGATAAAAGGATACAAAGAGCAAACATCTTTATATTCAATTATCTCTCCGTCATTCACCTCGTAATAAGATTTAGTGTTTGCCGTACGACCTCCATAAAAAGAATCACGAGGGTTTAATATCTTGTCTAGTTTCAGAACAAGATGATGTTTTAAAAATTGGGTCAGATCTTTGTCCTCTTTTTTCAAACGCCTGAAATCGCATTCCCACATTTCAGTGACTTCATAACCGTATCTTTTAATTTTAGAGGTTAGAGCGCGCGTACGTTCATAACGATCATTCATGCTTTCCCCAGATTTCCCGAATATTTTATCTCTACCCATTTTATTGCATCGTTTCTAATCATGCCAAAGACAGCCGTGAAACTGGAAAACATGACGGGGTCCGTTATCGTCTTCTTGAAAGTACCCGTCTACAATAGGCCCTTCACGAAGACGATACTCTCTACCCCTACCAGCGTGTTGAATCTCTACACAAAGCTCTCCTTCCATGAATAAAAGCAATTCGATTGCAAGTCTAGACTGATTATCACCGTACCTGTACCCACCTCTTGGTATAATCCCTATTGGCTGCTCTCGGAAAAAATGTTTCCGAAAAAATAAGTTACAAGCCGATGCAATCGTGGGGGACACTGTGAAAGCGCAAACATTTCCACATTCAAGAAATATCTTACGAAATGCATTAAATGCACAATGTAAGATATTCACATCGTTTGTACAATAAGATACAATCTCATGCCAAAAATTAAACTGGTAATTCAGATTAAGATTTTTTTCCTCGTACCGTTTTAAGAATTGTTTTCGAGCCTCTTTACTCATTGTACCCGGAGAATAAAATTCAATTGAGGTAAGAGGACTACAATAATTTTTATATTCCGAAATGTTAAATAAATGTGGGAATGTTCCTTTCTTTTCAACTATACCTTCTAGTCCAAACGCAGCTGGTAAAGCACAAAGAGGGAGCTGGAAATAGTTAAAACTATCAACAAACACTGTATGTTTGACACGCATTCAAATTATTTCGGTACCATTGAGTATGAGATCTGGATATATTTTTTCAGTAGGGCGGAGTGTGAAATCTACAAAATCTCGTATGGGATTTTCACCAGCAAACACAAATTCGCGTATCAAACCACAGTGTTCACAAGATTTTTTGATATCTTGCTCATGAATGCGAAATCATAAAAAATAAAAATCACAGGTTCTGAAATGTTACTGTCATTACCATCCACACGATCACGTATAGGCTTCATAAAGCATTCGTGTTGCATTCACGATCACACTTGCATATCCTACAAAAACTGAAGCCACATCTCTGATTTTTATCTTTTAAAAGATTTACTAGCGGACCCGACAGACGTTGTCCTGTATCAACCACAACTTATGAATGAAAAATTAATTGAATAAACATTTTCCAGTGTACTGAATTGTGAACCTAAACCATTCTCGAATCCACTGGAACACACACACACACAATTTCATCAAAATCGGTCCAGCCGTTTAGGAGGAGTTCAGTCACATACACACGGACAGAAGAATTATATATATATATATATATATATATATATATATAAAGACTAAGCGTGAACACTCGGGGCAAATTTTCAATGTGTCACATACATTTTTTCCGGAGGAGTATTAACCGGGCGTTAAATAGTGATTTATGCAATCATTATTAAAAACCGACGAAGACATTTTTTACACTTGGGAGTATCTGTTAATAGATTATTGGAACACTTTTCTAAATATGAGTTCTGAGCGAGACAGGCTTCATATTTATGTGCACACCTATGATCGGACCTGTTATTGTAGCCCTTGTTACACGGCGTACAAAACACTCGAGAGGATGCAGCCCCAGTTAAATTAAAAATAGTGTGATTATGATTGCTGTCACTATTATACCAAATATGTATAATATGTATGGGAACTTCACCTCTATCGATGAAGCGTGTAGTACCATCGAAAAAAGCGCGTTCCTCACCACAGCCAAAGGTTTTGAAATTAAATGCAATAAGTGCAGTACCCTCGTTGACAAGGTATGTGTGGAATTTTTCCAATTCCAAAAATCCACATCCTTCTACCGGAATATCGAAATGTGCCTTTTGATACCATTCCTGAGCTAACCTTTTTCGAAGGGTTGCATTTCGACTTCTTACGCGATTGCGAACGTAATTTTTATCCCCAGTAGTGATCTGACCACGTTCCCTATAAATTTTGCCACAAATAATCGCACGAGGGAGGCATAAATTGTCGGTATTGAATATACTTAAAATAGATCTTTTATATTCTCATCCTGAGAAGGTATTGGTTTTATGCTAAAAATGATTTTCGCGGATTCCGTCAAATGTCGACGTTTTGAGGCCCCCTGAGTCAGAAAAAATAGTTTTTACGTCGGTGTCTGTCTGGTGTTGTCGTCGTTGACGTCGTTCTCGTTGTAGTCTGTAGACACGATAACATTAGAAGAAATTATCCGATTGAATTGCCCCTTGGCACACTTCATGACAGTGTAAAAAGAAACGACGAGTTTCTCAGCCAGCTATTTTGTACAAAATGTCGAAAAAAAAGAGCACTTTTAAAAATTTTGTAACCATTTTTTTTCAAAATTTGAAGTTTTTATTTACGGCTCCTTGTAGAACACAGAAATTCGAATAATTTATACTTATGACTTTTTTAGATAAAAGGAAAATTGTCATAGTTATAGAATTTTCAATGTCCAAAGGAAGAAACAAGAATTAACATTTTCAGCCAAACAACGCACGATACGCAAAAAAGCCAAGAGTAGAAAGATGTTTCTTTTTGCGCGCCCTACAAGATTGTCATAACGACTTTTTGAATTTCCTTGAAAAATCGAAAATTCACATTTTAATTGCAGAAAAAATTATGAGTAATCGAAAAATTCAATTTTGCGGTCAAACTATATAAGATACGAGTAATGATATTTGAACAAAATTTGTGCGCTCAAAAATGATCTACAAATTTGTGATTGGTCACTTTTTGATAGGATGTGTAGTTTTTGTATTATTCGTAAAAAGTAACATTAGCAGTGAAAAAATCAGCCCGATAAGTGGGCACATTCTCATCAAAACATTGCATATTTAATTTCTTTTTCATCTCTTGTGTATTTTTTCAGAATTGTTAATTGTTTTTATGTGCTCAATACTATTTCTAACGATTAAAACAATAAGATAACTATCATTAATGCTCATGGTACTTGAAAATATGTATTTTTACATTCTCATCCTGAGAAGGTATTGGTTTTATGCGAAAAATGACTTTCGCGGATTCCGTCAAATGTCGACGTTTTGAGGCCCCCTGAGTCAGAAAAAATAGTTTTTACGTCGGTGTCTGTCTGCTGTTGTCGTCGTTGACGTCGTTCTCGTTGTAGTCTGTAGACACGATAACATTAGAAGAAATTATCCGATTGAATTGCCCCTTGGGACACTTCATGACAGTGTAAAAAGAAACGACGAGTTCCTCAGCCAGCTATTTTGTACAAAATGTCGAAAAGAAAGAGCACTTTTAAAAATTTTGTAACCATTTTTTTCAAAATTTGAAGTTTTTATTTACGGCTCCTTGTAGAACACAGAAATTCGAATAATTTATGCTTATGACTTCTTTAGATAAAAGGAAAATTGTCATAGTTATAGAATTTTCAAAGTCCAAAAGAAGAAACGAGAATTAACATTTGCAGCCAAACAACGCACGATACGCAAAAAAGCCTATAGTAGAAAGATGCTTCTTTTTGCACGCCCTACAAGACTGTCATAACGACTTTTTGAATTTCCTTGAAAAATCGAAAATCCACAATTTAATTGCACAAAAAATAGTGAAGAATCGAAAAATGCAATTTTACGGTCACACTATACAAGATGAGACAAATGATAATTCAACAAAATTTGTGCGCTCATAAAAGATCTACAAATTTGTTATTGGTCACTTTTTGATAGGATGTGTAGTTTTTGTATTATTCGTAAAAAGTAACATTAACAGTGAAAAAATCAGCCCGATAAGTGGGCACATTCTCATCAAAACATTGCATATTTAATTTCTTTTTCATCTGGTGTGTATTTTTTCAGAATATTTAATTGTTTTTATGTGCTCAATACTATTTCTAACGATTAAAACAATAAGATAACTATCATTAATGCTCATGGTACTTGAAAATATGTATTTTTACATTCTTATCCTGAGAAGGTATTGGTTTTATGCGAAAAATGACTTTCGCGGATTCCGTCAAATGTCGACGTTTTGAGGCCCCCTGAGTCAGAAAAAATAGTTTTTACGTCGGTGTCTGTCTGCTGTTGTCGTCGTTGACGTCGTTCTCGTTGTAGTCTGTAGACACGATAACATTAGAAGAAATTATCCGATTGAATTGCCCCTTGGCACACTTCATGACAGCGTAAAAAGAAACGACGAGTTTCTCAGCCAGCTATTTTGTACAAAATGTGGAAAAAAAGAGCACTTTTAAAAATTTTGTAACCATTTTTTTTTTTCAAAATTTGAAGTTTTTATTTACGGCTCCTTGTAGAACACAGAAATTCGAATAATTTATACTTATGACTTTTTTAGATAAAAGGAAAATTGTCATAGTTATAGAATTTTCAATGTCCAAAGGAAGAAACGAGAATTAACATTTTCAGCCAAACAACGCACGATACGCAAAAAAAGCCGAGAGTAGAAAGATGTTTCTTTTTGCACGCCCTACAAGACTGTCATAACGACTTTTTGAATTTCCTTGAAAAATCGAAAATTCACATTTTAATTGCAGAAAAAATTATGAGTAATCGAAAAATTCAATTTTACGGTCAAACTATACAAGATACGAGTAATGATATTTCAACAAAATTTGTGCGCTCAAAAATGATCTACAAATTTGTGATTGGTCACTTTTTGATAGGATGTGTAGTTTTTGTATTATTCGTAAAAAGTAACATTAGCAGTGAAAAAATCAGCCCGATAAGTGGGCACATTCTCATCAAAACATTGCATATTTAATTTCTTTTTCATCTCGTGTGTATTTTTTCAGAATATTTAATTTTTTTTATGTGCTCAATACTATTAATGCTATTATTAATGCTATTAATATTGTCATAACGACATTTTGAATTTCCTTGAAAAATCGAAAATTCACATAATAATTACCCAGAAAATAATGAAAAGTATTTTTTCACAATATTTCATTGTTTTTATGTGCTCAATACTATTTCTGACGATTAAAACAATGAGATAACTATCATTAATGCTCATGCTACTTGAAAATTTGTATTTTTACATTCTCATCCTGAGAAGGTATTGGTTTTATGCGAAAAATGACTTTCGCGGATTCCGTCAAATGTCGACGTTTTGAGGCCCCCTGAGTCAGAAAAAATAGTTTTTACGTCGGTGTCTGTCTGGTGTTGTCCTCGTTGACGTTGTTGTCGTTGTAGTCTGTAGAAACGATAACATTTGAAGAAATTATCGGATTGGATTGCCCCTTGGCACACTTCATAAGAGTGTAAAAAGAAAGGACGAGTTCGTCCGCCAGCTATTTAGGACAAAATTTCGAAAAGTTAGAGCATTTTCAAAAATTTTGAGACCATTTTTTTCAAAATTTGAAGTTTTTATTGACGGCTCCTTGTAGCACACAGAAATTCGAATAATTTATGCTCATGCCTTTTTTAGATAAAAGGAAAATTGTTATAGTTATAGAATTTTCAAAGTCCAAAAGAAGAAACGAGAATTAACATTTTCAGCCAAACAACGCACGATACGCAAAAAAGTCGAGAGTAGAAAAATGTTTCTTTTTGCATGCTCTACAAGATTATCATAACGACTTTTTGAATTTCCTTGAAAAATCGAAAATTCACATTTTAATTGCACAAAAAATAATGAAAAATCGAAAAATGCAATTTTACGGTCAAACAATACAAGATAAGACAAATAATAATTCAACAAAATTTGTGCGCTCATAAAAGATTTACAAATTTGTTATTGGTCACTTTTTGATAGGATGTGTAGTTTTTGTATTATTCGTAAAAAGTAACATTAACAGTGAAAAAATCAGCCCGATAAGTCGGCACATTCTCATCAAAATATTGCATATTTAATCTCTTTTTCATCTCGTGTGTATTTTTTCACAATATTTAATCGTTTTTATGTGCTCAATACTACTTCTAACGATTAAAACAATAAGATAACTGTCATTAATGCTCATGGTACTTGAAAATTTGTATTTTTACATTCTCATCCTGAGAAGGTATTGGTTTTATGCGAAAAATGACTTTCGCGGATTCCGTCAAATGTCGACGTTTTGAGGCCCCCTGAGTCAGAAAAAATAGTTTTTACGTCGGTGTCTGTTTGGTATTGTCGTCGTTGTCGTTGTCGTTGTAGTCTGTAGACACGATAAAATTTGAAGAAATTATCCGATTGGATTGTCCCTTGGCACACTTCATAAGAGTGTAAAAATAAAGGACGAGTTCGTCAGCCAGCTATTTTGGACAAAATTTCGAAAAGTTAGGGCATTCAAAAATTTTTGTTACCATTTTTTTCAAACTTTGAAATTGTTATTTACGGATCTTTGTATCACATAGAAGTTTTTGTATTATTCGTAAAAAAGAACATTAACAGTGAAAAAATCAGCCAGATAAGTGGGCACATTCTCATCACAACTTTGCTTATTCACAGAAACGAGCGTGGGGAGCGAGGTTTACATGATTTACAAACCAAATATCAAGCACGAAGCGCGAGTGTCTTGATGAGGATGTGTTCCTTAAGGTCGATAGAACCTGAAGTAAATTAGCTCTTCTTGTTATGTAAAACGTACATAATTAAAGCAGGTCATAACGATGAAGCTTACTAAGAGAGTATTAGCCCGCGAAGCGCGTAATAGCGAGCACACGAAGTGCGAAAACCCAGAGGAACAGAGTTTGAAGCTTCAGGCAAATGTGTCCGAGCGCATAACGCGAGGTGAACACATTATCGAGCGCGAAGCGCGAGATAAACATATCATCGAGCGCGAAGCGCGAGATTTAACTGGTGCGCGCCCTAGGCCAATTTTCCCCACCCCCACCCACAAGGTTATTTACGCAATCGATTATTAATTTAAAACTATCACCAATGCGGAACTCGGCGACGCTCTGAGTGACCATGAAAATTAAATTCCATAAATCCTCAGAATGGCAATCACGTACATATCGAAATGATTGACCCGCATCATCCTGTGTAAAGCTATCGGCTATAAATTTAATACTGATCAAATCGTGCGGTTTATATGGAGCTATAATAAATTGAAATACTTCTCGCACAGCCGATTCGAGCAACTCTATTGGACCAATTGTATCGTCAGGTGTGTAGCGGAATCGTAATTCCATTTCGCTACCCTGAAATCATTGAAAATTTTGAATTTGATATTAATTCACCACCCTGACTAGACTATATCGCCCTGACTCTACTCTCCGCTGAGATATGGTTCTATTGCGTCTTGCTCACTCTCGGACGAACGACAATGTATATGTATAGGTCTTTTTCTACCCTGACCTCGCTGAAGGCACGGGGCAGACGTTGATGCAGTTTCTACGTACGAAATAAATACCGTGATAAAATATTTTGATCCCAAAAAAACCACCATAAAAACATATAGATTTGCAAAAAATACTAGTAGTAAAATATTATTTTTAAATAAAAAGGAAGCTAGTTGTTTACTTGCTAATTGACATCAGTAGAAAAACTAACACTACTGCATTAAAAAATAACACTTAAATAAATTTACATAGTTTCTACCTTTTGTAGATTAAAGAATTACCAATAAATGGTTTATGATGATCAAGTAGAATACAAAATCAATATTAATTGAATACATAATATTTTGGCGACGTTTCGGTCATGAATAGAACCCTTTCAATTCAAAGTGTTACTAATATTAATAATGAAATAATGTGAAATAATACAAATGAATTTATAATTTTTAAATAAATTTGAAACTAAATGTTTTTTTCATTTTTTGAATAAATTTTAGCTTTTGAATACATTTTACATTTTTAACTAAATGTTCAATTTTCGAATAAATTTTTAATTTTTAAATAAATTTCTAAATAAATTTTTAAATTAATTTTTAAAATATATTTTTAATTTCTAAATAAATTTCTAATTTTCTATCAAATTTTTAATTTTTAAGCATATTCTTAATTTTTAATAAATGTTCAATTTTTGAATAAATTTTTTATTTTCAATTAAATTTTTTATTTTCTTATGTTTCCACTATAAGATATAAATGATTAGCCTTCTATTCCCATATGAACTGGACATTTATTCAGTAATCGTTTCTTATTTGTTCCTTTCTCTCTCTTTGTGTTCTTTACCTCATGAAGTTTAAGTTCAGACTGCCGAGACGAGGGGCCTATCTCACCGATTCGCGTATTCTTCCGCGCTTAACGACGCACACCGCGAGGCTGTGCGACGATCTAATGCTATCCATTTTTGCTGAATTGCTTCCATTCCCACGGTCGTTGGAATAGATGATTTGATGGGTTGAAAGTCGCTATATGTGACATCTCCCCGGGGTGGAAAAGTCAACGCTCCTGCGTTGATGGTACAAGATTTTCGTTGACGCCCCCCCCCCCCCCACCCGATGAAGCTGGACAGCGCTCCTGTGCTGTTTTAATTAATGATGATGTGGTCTTGAACACAAAGAGAGAGAGAGAATTTTGAAATAATAGACATGTCTTGCAAGGGTACTTCATGTGACACAGTCTATTCCTAGTTTGACTTTCACAAAAGATTATACTTTCTTTCTTCTGTGACTCTATATAATATTTTTCTTTTTTGCCACACATTCAGCTGATTTTCGCTCTGTTTGGATCTCTTTATTTCGTTTTCTTTCACAGAACCGTATGCTTTTTCTGAAACAGTAAGAAGAAAACATCCTACCAGGCACGTATCGCCGCGCTAAAAACCAAAACAATGTACCAAATATTGTTAATCCACCAGTATATGTTACGCCTGTTTTAATTTGACTAATTCGTCTTAATTTATCTCCATTTTTTTCTATTTCTCTAGCCTTTTCTGCTAATCTATGAAATTGTATACCTTTATTTGTCAGGTCAGTGTTAAGCTTTCGACTATTATCTATAAATTCTAGTTGGTTTTGTAATTCTTGACACACTTCTGCTAAATTTGTATCTTGTTCTACCTTGCCGTGTAATTTAGTTAGATTTAAAGCGTTCATAGTTTTCAATTTTGAAACTTGAAAGGTGATATTGCATTTTGAAGTTATTGTTTGTGTTGCTGTCAAAGTTATAGTTTCTGTATTCGCCACGCAACTTGGTTTAATGGAGATTATACCTGTGTTGTTTAATATGTAAGATGTCGTGTTTGTTGTTTACAAGTTACATGCATTACTTCTTCATGAGGTAGCGAATACATCAACGAGTTAGTTTTCTCAAGTTTAAGCCAGTACGGCTGTTGTAGTTGTTTGAATCTTATATCACAATCTTTAAAATTTGAAAAAGTAGGCTTGGTTATCAACTGAATCTCACATTTACTCGCGCTATTCGTTTTTTCTACAGGATACGCATTTTCACAAATATGTTTATTTTGAAATAGTTTGCATTTAGCTAAATCATCCTCTGATAGACTAATGTGTGTGGAAATTTTAATATGAATATTATTTCTGAATTAATAAAAAAACATATATTATGTCAGAAAGTTTTACCAAATTGTACGTCTTATGGGACATTATGGGAATGGGTAACTCGAGATTCGTTTTTTTTTTAATTTCTTCGATGCATTTAAGTATTTGCTTTGAGGATAAAAATGTTGGATGAATTTCGCCTTGTCGGGCAAATAAAATTGCGTCTATTAACATCATGGTTTCCAATTCGAATTCCGACAATTGCGTATCTAATGTCGCGATATGGACTTCTAATTTCTGAGATAGTTGCAGATCTGGTATTTTATTGTTGATATCTTTTAATTGGTTTTCCATATGCTGGGCGGATTCTTCCACCTTCTTGGCCATTAAGGTCCATTTTATTTTATTTTGATTGAATTCCGATTTTACAACGTGTGTGAAATTTTCTAAAAGAACCGCTATTTGCGCCGTGTTATTTGAAATTTCCTCTATTTTTGTGTTATAATGAATTGCATCATTTTCATCTGAATTTCCAAATAGAACTTTAACTACTGTTCCTAAAAACCCGAATGGTGCTCGTTTTCTGCGACTATTGTTGAGACTACTTGACAATAATTCGTTGAGTTGCTCCTCAAATTCACTTAACTTGCTGATTCGTGTGCTCAGTGCTTCGACTTTGTCCGTATTGAAACATTTTGGTCCTAATTGGTTGTAGAATCTCCGTAGGATGTTGAAATTTGTGATGACGATGTCTTGTCCTATGAACGGTCAATACGTATTCTAACATTATTTTTGTCTTTAATTGCTATGATTTCGTAAGGTCCTACGTTTTCGTCATCGAATTTCCCACTTTTAACTTTTATTTTGTAAACGAAGCTTTTGAGCAACAAAAAATTGTCTTGGTCTTGCTTTTCTGGCATAAATTTCTTTACTTTTGTGTTTAGCTTTGTTTTGATTCAATGCAGCTACTATTCTGTTATCTAAAAGTTTGTTACATAGTTCATCTGTGTAATCAGTGTATGTTCTAATTTTTCCCCGTTCAATGATGCCTGATGGGAAATACGCACGACTGCCAAAAATCAATTCATGTGGAGTAAATTTCGTTGCCTCATGTACGCTCGTATTATAAGCGAACATGGCGATTGGTAATATTTTGTCCCAATTGGCAATTTTTCCGTACGTATTGAGTTTTATGTAGTCTGTTAGAACATGGTGGCTGCGTTCTAATGTTGCATTTGATTGTGGGTGATATGTAGTGGATGTGATCTTTTTAATTCTAAAAACCTTTGCAAATTCCTTCATTAGTTTACTTGTGAAATTTTTTCCTTGATCAGTTAAAAAGGCTCGAGGTGTACCAAATTTGCAAATCAGGTTTACAACAATTTCTCTAGCGATTCGTTTAGCTGATGTGTCTGTGTGTGCCCACGCTATGCAGTACCGCGAAAAATTATCCTGTAGGGTTAGAATGAATTTATTTCCTTTACTTGAAGTTGGAAGAGGTCCATATATATCCATTGTAGTAATAAAAATTTGAATAAAGAGGGCGCTGCGCGCAGACGATTGTAAGCGTAGGGCCCCGAGTCTTTCAGTCTTTGTCCAACGTCCTTTGAGTTGACACGTTTTCCAATAAATGACAGTATACTACGTATCCGCCGAGTTCTTTCTTAATATCCTGACCCCTTCAATTTTTCAGAAGTGGGATACGCGATCGGGTTTTCTGTTATACCAAAAAGATTCGTGCGAACTGCTAAAACAACGCGTGCGAATTTTCCCTCGTGAAAATTACGGCGAGTAAAAACGACGCCGCCGCGCCGCTTCGCGAACGTACTGCGAATCGCAAATATACGTGACGGACTCGGTTGGTGACTACTCGAATCAAATCCAGAAGGACTGTGTGTCTCGGCTGTGTGCATCTGGATTGCAGTGATTTGTTTATCTAATTTTCCGATTTTCTACTGTGTGCAGATGTCGGTTAGCTTTTCTGTGTGCGGAGGAAACGCGTAATGGCGTCAAGTGAGAACGAGACTGTGTGCCTCTAGTAACGCTAGTTCGACTTTTCGTGGCGTGTTCATTGTAGGCTGTGTGCCGAAGTGACCGTGTGTCTTGAATTCGACTGTGTGTCGTAGTTTTCAGTGCTGTGTGCCGAAGAGACTTTTGTCTCGAATCCAACCGTGTACTTCGAATTCTGATGTGACCGGGTGCCTAAAAATTTTCGGTGATAATACGGCCATTTTAAATTGCAGGGTCTTTCCCTTCCGCGAATGCAGTGCCACCTGTAGTGTGACCGTTCGTAACGAGGTTGTGGACCCATCAGCTGATCGTGACAACACGTAATGAAGGATCCAAATGATTTCACCTTAGTGCAGCTAAGAGAAATTCTCAAAGCAAAAGGTCTCGCGGCAATAGGAAATAAACCTGATTTGATCGCAAGGTTGGAGGAAGCTTTCCCTGATGGCACTTAGATGGAAGTAATAAATATGTCTCTTGACGCTGGCCCTGATCATATCGAAGTAGTTTCCCAGAATCTGTACCCGCGTGAAAACAGAACTGGAGTCGGAGCCAATGCTAATCCAGCTGACAGACGACTTCAGGAGCAAGCAACAGAAATCGACATAATGAGACGAGAAATGGAATTGATGTGAAGGGAACGAGATCTGCTTCAACGTGAGATGGAACTCCTTCGGCGTGAAGCTCATCGAGAATCGCCGTCTCGAGAAAGCTCTGCGAGTTCTCTCCCAAATTTCAACATCAGGGGCATCAGTGATCTCTTAAGTGAGTTTAATGGAAGTGACCATAATTTCTCTGAATGGGAGAAACAAGTGCTACTTCTTGGTGCGACTTACGAGTTAGACGACAACCTAGCTAAAATATTGGTTAGTGCAAAACTGAGAGGTAACGCCTTGGAATGGTTCCACTCAAAATCGGAACACATAGAAATGGAGATGGGCGATCTGCTTGCAGAAATGGAAAAGATGTTCGATCATCACCCGAGGAGACTGGAACGTCGACATCTCTTCGAAGAAAGGAAATGGCAGCGAAATGAGCCATTTAACCAATATTACCATAACAAGTTGATCCTTGGAAACCAGGTTCCAGTGGAAGAAGATGAGATCGTCGACTATCTGATCGACGGTATCCCAGACGTGCAACTAAGGAACCAAGCTCGCATGAGGAGTTTCGATTCCGCCACCGAGCTCTTGGAAGCTTCTAATAATATTTCTCTGCCTTCCGGACAGGCGAAAGGTGACTCCAAACCCGAATACAAAATCGGGGAAAAAACTAGCTTCAAGAAGGAAGCTCCTAGGAAATTCATCACTTGCTATAACTGTAGGAAAACAGGGCACACCGCTCAACAATGTCGGCTGCCGAAGAAATTGGAGTGCTACGAATGCAAGGATCCTGGGCATCTGGCAAAAGATTGCCCTGTCAAGAAAGCATCTGTCAACTTCGTCAGTGAAGGTTCTTCAGAGAATGAGAGCTTCTTCAGGAAAGTTGTCGTCATCCCAGGTAGCGGTAAGCGAATAGATATAGATTGTGTTCTTGATTCAGGTAGTCCAATTAGTTTTTTGAAAATAAAATGTATGTACAACCAAAGTATCGAGAGAGCCACTGATGCAGACCGTAAATACGCGGGTATCAATCAGTCGAATTTAACGGTTCTAGGTAAAATAAACGCAAGTATTATATTAGATGGCGAGACTTGTAACGATCTAAAGCTTCTTATCGTACCGAATGACACAATGATGTCATCCCTGGTCATAGGTCGAGACGCGTTGAGTAAATTCGGTTCATGTCTGGCAAAAGTGGGAAGGGAAGTAGAATATGCAAATTTTGAGGTTACGGCTAACGAACTGAACAACATTGATATTTGTCTTCTTGATGAAAAACAAATACCTGAATTGAATATTAATCCTGAAATTCCATATGAGACAAAAATGAAACTTTTTGAAAATTTTAAATTAGAATATTTAGAGCGCGAAAAACCAGCGATGCCAGAGACAAAAGCGGAAATAAAATTAATGTTGACTGATGATAAACCGTTCTATTTTTCACCTAGACGATTATCGTATGATGAGAAATCAAAACTTGAAAAAATTGTGAATGATTTGATTGACAGAAAAGTTATTCGTCCAAGTAATTCGGAGTACGCGTCGCCTATAGTATTGACCAAGAAAAAGAGCGGCGATTTACGACTTTGCGTAGACTATAGAACATTAAATAAAATAACACTACGAGACAACTACCCCCTCCCCTTAATCGATGACCAGATAGATGCTCTTGGGGGTAAGAAGTATTTCAGTCTACTCGATTTAAAGGACGGTTTCCACCATATCGACGTCGCCCCCGACTCGATTAAACTAACCTCATTTGTCACACCGATTGGTCAATATGAATATTTAAAGATGCCTTTTGGCCTTAAGACGGCCCCAGCGACATTTCAAAGATTTATTAATATTGTCTTTATTTTGATGTGAAAAAATAATATGCAAATAAGACTAGAGAAATGCTCTTTCATGTACACCGAGATAGAATTTTTAGGCTACATTGTTTCCTCAAAAGGAATTCGTCCATCGAGAAAGGGTCTCGAGGCAATCGAAGGGTTCCCGGAACCACAGACATTGACTCATTTACAGAGATTTTTAGGAATGTGTCAGTATTTTCGGAAGTATGTTGAGGGATTTGCATTAATAGCTAAACCCCTTTATGATTTACTGAAAAAGGATACAGCTTTCGAATTCGGTGAGTCACAGGTTAACGCTTTTGTAACTTTGAAAAAGAAGCTAATGTCCGAGCCAATATTGGCGATATATAATCCCCGCGATCCAACTGAACTTCATTGTGATGCTAGTTCCCTCGCATTTGGCTCAATTCTTTTGCAGCAAAAAGAAGACAAACGTTTTCACCCTATCTTCTTTTTCTCGAAAAGGACCACCGAATGCGAAAGCAGGTACCACAGTTTTGAACTTGAGACACTTTCTATTGTATATTCTCTTAGACGGTTTCGAGTGTATCTTCATGGAATCAAGTTCAAGATTGTGACCGACTGCAATTCTCTTAAACAAGCTATGGACAAAAAGGATATAAATCCTATAATTGAAAGATGGGGTTTAGAACTCCAGAGTTTCGATCATGAGTTTGAACATCGTCCGGGGACACGAATGCAGCATGTGGATGCGTTGAGTCGCGCATTTAACGTTTTAATAGTCGAAGATAACCCGTTCGAGTGGAACCTTTCGGTGTGTCAGACCCAAGACGCGAAAATAATTGATCTTTGCAAAACTTTAGAAGAGCGACAACTCGATTCTTTCGAAATGCGAAGCGGCGTAGTTTATCGGAAAAAGGGAGATGATCTACTCTTTTATGTGCCATCGAACATGGAAAAACAAGTCCTGTTTAGATACCACGATCAGATGGGCCATTTGGGCCCTGCTAAAACTAAAGAGATTATCAGCAGAACGTATTGGTTTCCGAATTTGAATGATAAAGTAGATAACCACATCCGAAATTGCTTGAAATGTATCTCCTTCTCCCCTACTACCGGAAGGGTCGATGGATATCTACATATTGTTCCTAAGGGTGACGTACCTTTTGCTACTGTACACATTGTCCACTTTGGTCCTGTCGATAGTGTAAATGTGAAAGTAGCCAAGAGACACGTATTTCTTGCCGTCGATGCGTTCACAAAGTTCGTCAAATTGTATGCCACGAAAAATACTTCGATCCAAGAGGCAATAGGTTGCCTTAATCAGTATTTCCAGAGCTATAGTAGGCCGAATACCCTAGCTTCTGATCGAGGTAGCGCCTTTACTTCTGTAGAATTCGCCGATTTTGTGTCTGAGAATCATATCAAGCACATCCTAATAGCGACAGGCTCCCCTCAGGCCAACGGCCAGGTTGAACGGATTAATAGAGTAATGGCTCCCATGCTAGCCAAGTTAACTGATGACAAGTCGCTTATTGTTCGGTGTCGACCAGCGCGGCGAATCGGTCGACGATGTTAGGGAATTCCTCGAGAATCATGTTCAGAAAAATTCTCGAGCTTAGACAAACTAAGAAGAACTGCGAAAGAAAATAATGATAAAGCACAGGAATATAATAAGAATTATTGTGATAAAAAGAGAAAAAAAGCGCATGAATTGTACCCCTGGAGTTTCGAAGAAAATAATCCCGAAATTTAAGGGACCATATAAAGTTATGAAAAAACTGCGATTCAACAGGTACCTGGTAGCCGATATAGAGGGTTACCAAAATACCCAGAAACCCTATAAAGGGATTTGGGAGGCGAAGAATATGCGCCTTTGGATCAAAGACGACGATTAGATATACTCCGTAATGCAGCTTTAATTCTTAAGAATTTGAATTATCTTTAGCTCTTGTTAATTAAGATTTTCGTCGCATAAAAATCCGGGACGGATTTAGCCAGGACGGCCGAATTGTAGTAATAAAAATTTGAATATAGAGGGCGCTGCGCGCAGACGATTGTAAGCGTAGGGCCCCGAGTCTTTCAGTTTTTGTCTAACGTCCTTTGAGTTGACACGTTTTCCAATAAATGACAGTATACTACGTATCCGCCGAGTTCTTTCTTAATATCCTGACCCATTCACCATTGCTACTTTGTCGAATGGTTCCGATGGTGAATCGGTGATTATCATCGAAGCTCTCGGCTTATTTCTTATGGATTTGATTTTTTGCATTGCGGGCATCGTTTAATGACTTCGCGCTATCTGACAGCATGTTAGACCTATAAAAGTCTTGTTAGAGGTGATGGTAGGTTTTGATGATCCCTTTATGTCCTGATGCTGTCGATGCGTGATACTCTTTGATGAAATGGCGCCTTTTGTTCGCCGAAGGTGTATAAAGACTCTCGTCACATAAGGTGATTGATATTTGAATGTTTTGAAACATTTTGGGGACTATTCGTTTAATAGATTCCCATTGCGTTATAGTTTGTAGATCATGATCGCGAGACATTCTAAACGAGTTTATGTTGAATTTTGTTATCAGTTGTATTAATTGTTTAATACATGCTTGTAGTATATTCGGATCCGGGATATCTTTCGCGGATTTTTGAATCGTTAGAGCGAATATATATGTTTTTCCGATTTTGAAATACGTAGTTTCTCCCCAAATGATTTTTGTTTGTTTTAAAGTTTCCTCAGATAACATACGTCTTTCTATTAAGGTACGAACTATATTTTTATTTGTATCATTATTTTCAGTAAAGAAAAATGCAATGTTAACTGTTTTAGTTAAAAGGTGTTCTTTGGATATGATTGTTTTTGCTAATGACTTGTCCTTACAACGCTCGGATTTTGTTAACCTTTTCTTGTTGCCATTTTTCGTTATCGTTTTACCGGCCGACTGATTTTTGTTGTAGTAATCTGGAGCTGGTGGCGGTCGTTCTTCTGTTGGGTGTGCCTCTGCTTTTGTTTTCTGGACTGAAGGTTCTACTGCTGTGGGATTTTTAGATTTTTGTCGCAGATTTTTCAGAGCTTCGTTAGCTTCATCTCTGAGTTCTGTCTGCTTTTGTTCTTCGATGGGTATTCTTTGATTCTTTTCACTTAGGATTAACTTCTCGATTTCTGTCGCTTTTTTTTGCTCTTTATTTAATTCTATGTTTGATTCTTTGGTTGATTTCTCGATGAATTCCTTATATAATATTTGTTTGCGACGTTTTCCCGATGGGTCAGACCTTGTTATGAATGATTCCGCATCGCTCTGTACTCCTTTGTCTAAATTTGTTGATTTCCCTGGTCAACTATCACGAGGTTCTTCCACCGCTTTTTCAACAATGTGTAATGGTTTTTCTTTCGTGTGTCTACCTCTGTATAGTTCCTTCTGTATTTCTACTTCTTCTTTTTCTATCCCTGCTTCTTTTTCTTCTTTCTCTTCCTCTTATTCTTCTGAGACTTCGATTTGTACTTTACGGTTGTTGTTTGGGATGTCTCCGGATGAATCTATTCTTCGAGGAGTTGCTGAAGGATTATTATCCTCTTCTTCGTCCGCTGATGAAATCGGGGTGATTTCTGTTTCTGAGATGTTTTCCCATTCCATAGAAGATTCTTCTGAAACCAATGTTTCCCTGGTGATATTTTTACTTGGGCCTTTCCCTTTACGGCTTATTTCTTCGGATTCTGAGTGTATTATACTCTTTCAAGGACGTCCTCTTTTCCGTTTGATTTGCATTCCTGTCTTTTCTTGGTTTTGAAACTTTCTTGGTCTACCTCTTTTTCTTTTGGCTGGTAATTCCAAACCGAATCTCTTTTTAAAATTTTCTTCAAATTATTAACACTTTTTTAAATTTATGAATGTTCTCATTATATATTTTTTATAATTATAAATTATATACTAATATACTATTCTGGAGTTGAATTCAAAAATGCTGTCTATTTTGGATTATCTCATACCATTTACGAGATATATTATATTAATTCCAATTTTAAACTCTTAAAAAAAAGTTAGATATCTGAAATTATCGAAACCAGCAGATTCTGAATTTCTGATTTTTGCAGCGGCAATTTCAAAATTTTACCAATTTTAATTTCTAATCCCTTTCAGCTGGTCTACTTGGTAGCCTAGTCGCAGGACTTCTGCAGGCATTGAAAACTGGAAACTGAGTAGCTTTAAAGGAACAGCACTGAAACGGCACTGGGCAGTGCCGTTTGAGTGCCGGTTTCAGTGCTGTTCAGTCGGCAGGGTAGCACGCTGGAGTCGAATGACTACATACAATTTTCTTTACAGCATAGTGATAAGTTTAAATGGGAGCATCAATTGGAGAGGAAGACGATTTTTCCAAGTCTATAGCATCTAGCATAAGGTTAACATTTTCATGACGGACGCAAAAGCACACGGTATGCGTAGCACTGGTTCCAGCGAGAACACAATTTCGAGGTCTAAGCTGTGAGAATTTTACTAAGCTAATGTTTACTGTTGAGTTCTAAGATTTAACATGTTCATACAATTCAAAAAGGTGACATAGAATCAATCATTTTTTAACATGCTCACGGGAGCCTCCTTTTTGTTTAACAGAAACAAAATATTTCATACCGGGCAACAAACGATTCTTCTCATCATCAAGGTAGAATGCGCTTACTAATGTTTTAATTTCAGGATTTAAATTTTTATCTTTTTTGGCATTGGGCGTCGTTAAAATTCCACTTTGAGCTACCAATTTCTTCGCTTTTCTAGTTTGATGATCCGACGCATCAAATCCTTTAGCTAATAGTCTTCGGCCCCAAGATTTGGGAGCAAGGCTCAAAAGAAATACTTTTTCAGAGTTGCTAGAAGAGTTTTTGAATTTTTCTTTTATTTGATTACGAACCTCGATTACCACTGGGTGCTGTTCATTAGCATGATCTTCTTCTGATCTTCCAAACTTCGATGTTGAAGGAGAAGGAAATGTCTCGTCAGTTAGTATGTGAAATCAGTTATCGTCCATTGTAATGTCACTTTGTAGTATAGGAGAAGTATTAATGTTATTGTCGGGACTGCCGAGAGAATTTCCGGTCGTTGGTTCACTGTGATCATATACGGGAGATAGAAATGCAAACTCTGACATTTTCTTTTTGCATTCTACACATAGTTTTGCATCGGCTTGCATGCTTGGATATTTCTTTTTAAGAGTGGTAGAAACTATTCTCAAATCAAGTGGTTTCTTCTTGTGCCCGGTCTTCAAAAAGGATTAAGACAACGGTAACGCAACTTCTTTCTTCTCAGCATGATCAAACTAATTGAAAAGAATGTATCTAAATAATATCAGTATAACTAATTAAATTTATGAAACCACTCAAGAGTTGAAATTCAACGAATTCAGTAAGCTCAATCCATATTGAATCTGATTCGGATCATTTCAAGAAATATTATATCTGAAAACAAAATTTTCTTTGTTTTGACTACTTGAAATAATCAATCCATTTAGTTTACATCAGAATGCATTTCTATGCATAATAAAGTTAATGAATAATAAAAATTATAATAATTACAAACCTGCCGTATACTTCAACCAAAAATTTCCAACGCTAAATCTCATGAGAGATAATTTCTATTGTGAGAATAGATTTTCATATAGCGGCAAACATAGAACGAAAGGTCTCTCATTTTTTTCTAGTAAGGATATTCAAAACAAGTCAAGAGCCTGTGACTTCTGTAACTGAAAATTTCGATAGCTCGTCAATTCCCAAGATATCTTCTAATGTGTATATTACTTAGCACAGTGGGGTTTTCCAGGTCTCTGATTTTAAGTTTAATGTCAATATGTTAAAATAAAAATGTAAGAACCAATATGGCGATCATAATTTCAAAACTCTTACAGATTTGCATCGAAGTTGCTACATACGGGTCTTCGAGGTCGCTAATTTCAAATTTAATGTTACATTTTCAGGATTAAAAATCAATACAAAAATTCAAAAAATATGTTTGAAGAATCTTAAATTACTACAATCATATTACAATAATATTATTTATGGACACAGTAAGACATACGAGGTGTTTAGTTACACAATAGCAGTTCGCGGCGCAGCAGCCGGGCGCAAGAACCCTCTTTTAAGAGGGCTGGGGACATGAGCTTTTGTAAGGTCATCATCAGCCACTAATTTCTTCGAAAGTATAGGGAAAAATATGACTTCTGTGGTATGACTGCATTCAGAAAATAATGAGCTGCATCCAGCATTTATGAAATTCTCATGAACATTTATTATATTAAAAATATGCTTGATTAAAGTTACCCTACATTTGAAGACTAATTTCTCGGCTTGTAATGATTATTTCACAAATTTTCGAAATCGTCCATCTAGATTGATATTTTATCTACAAATGTATGTATCCAATTAAAAAGTTTCTCTCAAATAAATATGAATAAACATGTGCTAACGAAGTGTCTGCATTAAGTAAATTCAAGGCAAGTAACTACCGATCCTAGCGGCCAAATATTAAGGAGACATTTAGGTACGCCCACGCTATTGTACTCACTACAATGCATACCCTTTACCTCACCCCGGCAAGTTATATGGCCTACGCTAAATGTAATTCACATTTGGCACCACTCTGAAGAAAACCTTCTCAGATTCATTTCTGAATTTTATCTTTAGCCACCAAAGAAATGTACGAAATGTTAAAGTTCCCAAAAAATTGGCCAAAAATACTTCTCTGACGTTCAACGAATTTGCATGTTTCTTGAAATTCTGATTCGAATGATATATACTTTTAGGAGTCACTTTTATCATGAAAATTGAACATAATATTCGAAAATTGAAAAGAACCCAAGTTTCCTATTTTGGCAATTGAATGCCAATAACAAAAATTTCGACTGAAATTTCTTTATCTATCACAAAAATCGTTTCTATTATAGGGATCTTTTTTTCATTTGAGAAAGAATCATTTGCAAGCCGAAAATGTTGTCTTGAAAAGAAGGGCAACTTTGATCAAGCATATTTCTAATATCATCAATATTTATTCAAATGTTATGAATCCGATCTGTACCTTATTCTTATACGAATCCAGGCATACCATTTAAGTATAATTTTTAGCAATACTTTCAGGTAAACTCGCCGCGAGAAGTCGAAACAAACTTTGAAATGTTGAAAATACTCTACTTGAATTTTCGTCTGATCAAAACATTTCATTGGAATACTTTCCAAACATACTGGATATCCAGAAAGAATTTGGAATTACATTTTGCATTATACTACAAAAAAAAA